>CAKNXH010002117.1:0-16369 GCA_932178445.1 Andricus quercusramuli | reverse complement strand
TATATATATATATATATATATATATATATATATTGTTTTAACAGAATTTTCAAAATACGAAACAATTTCTATAGCCAAGATTTTTAAATTATCGGGTGGCATTATCATTAAAAAGACGAAAATTAAAGAGGACGTTCAGCACATAAGTAGTTCACTTTTTAATTCTTCAAGTTAGATTTTAGTTTCATAGAAATTAAAAATGTGACAAGACGCCAAATATTCTCCATAAGATATAATAATTTCTAAAATTAAATTTCTCTTCAATGAATGCCTTCAGAGGGCCTGAAATTCCCACAAAAAACTTATTTCATGTTCTTTCATAATATATTTTGAATTCGCAGTTTCCAGAATTTCACCATCGTATTACGTGCGACCCTTCTTAATGAGAATTAATTTATAATTCCAAGAAATTGAGTAACAATTCTATATAATTGCTAGTTTTAATCGTTTATTTCTCCTCAAAAATCTATTTGGTTGAATCAGAGAAATGTGGGTTGGTTCAACCATAGTTGACCCGACTAAATTTTTCTGTTGCTTTAACTAAATCCTTTGGTAGATGGAATATTTGCTTGACTCAGCGAAAAAATTTAGTTGAATCAATGAAATATCTTGATGAATCAATACAAATGTCTTTGATCCAACCACATTTTTAGCTATATCCAAGAGAACAGTTATTTTTGGTTAAGAAAAAATGTTTTTCTTCGTTGAAAAAAGATGATGGGTACTTTTGCTACATTTCACTTTGCATGCAATATCCGACTGAAATTATGTGGAAAATTGTTTATGTCATTGGCCAATAATTTATATTGATTAGTTTATATCAATTTCTAATACGGCCAATTGTGATACGCCATTTGACTGACGCGTTTCGCTTAGTTGAGGGAAATTGGGCGTGCACAATTGGCCAGGGTTCGAGTGGGGTTTGCGAGCGATCATTCGATCACGAAAATTCTTGCCGTAAAGTCTTTCAGAACACCTTTTTCATAGACGATATTTTCCTCATATCAGTTTGAGAAGAAATTCACCTTATAATATATTTTAACTACAGATGGGAACCAGTCGATCTGTGAATAGGTGTGTATTTTTTATATTTGTGTTATAAATCACCATCTGTTGTCGCTGAAACTTTTATGAATTTAATCATCTGACTACAAATTTTTTTTTTACTTGAACATATTAATCAAAGGGCTTGTCCCTTTTATACATACTGCATCTTAGATTTTCTTTCAATTATATCCGTTCAACAAGCTTCATCATAATGAGTGCTTTGCATAAAAAGTTTTTTTATTCATTAAGAATATAAATATGTTGTTTTTGAGAGACAATTAGGCGACATGGCTATTTAACTAAAAACACTCATTCTTTTTTCAAGCATTTATATTTTTCGAGATAACTAAGATATTACAATTTTATTTCCTAATTCTGGTGAGTTTTACTGTCCTCTTTCGAAATTCGTCAACAAATTTGAAAAAATATTAAAAATTGACAATGTGGCGATGATTCGTTCGCAAATAAAAAAATTCAATGTTGACAAAACACCCACAATTATATCTTTGAAAAATTTTCTGTTGAATTTAGCCTTCTGTAAGAAGTACAACCTGTGAGTTTCATGCGGGCCAAATCATTTTGTGACCAGGAGAATTTTTTCATATAATCGAATTTTTCTCGGAAACAACAAAGGGTACTCTTTCGAAACAAAAACAATTAAAATAAGAAAAAACTTTAAAACCCTCCTGGTTTTATGCATTCTTAAAGATAAATTTATGCAAGTGAAAAAATATATTTCAAAATAAAACAATCGTTTTCTTTACAAATTAGAAAATTGCAAAAAAAAATGAATAAAAGGAATAACAAAAAAATTGAAAATTTAAAAAAACTCCTGCCTTCCATGTTCTTTACAATTATACAATATAAATAAAAACATATTGTTGAAAATAAAAAATAAAAGAACATAAAAAATTTGTATTTAAAGAACTAAAAAAATATATTTTTTAAACTAAAATATATAAAGGAAGGCATAACTAAAAAATTAAAAATTAAAAATAGAATTTTTGATTTTTCATTATTTTCTGTGAGATCGAATTTTGAATTTTTGATTTTGCGAAAAAATTCAAAAAGTTATTATGATAATCTTCTCAATACTTTCAAAAATCAACGTTATTCTTCTCATGACTTCTTTCCATACCGTGAGTTGTTTAGCTTAAAATGTTCTTTTTTTTCTTTATTTTGAAAACGCGACAACTCTGGTCATTTGTTTTTGATAAAAAAAAATTCATGAGGATAAATTGTTCGTATTTCAGAATGCTATGATTTTTTGTCCATAGAATTTTCAAATTTTGAAAAAAATGATCTCAAAAATTTTATAAAATACTCTTTTTGAATATTCATCCAAAATAGGTTTTTAACAAACTTTTTTCAGGCCACAAAAAGTGTGCCAAAGCACAATTAAATCTAAGCAATCTTCAAAAAGTTATCGTACTTACAGGATACAGACAGACAGAGAGACATACAGAAATGAAAACCAACAATGTCAAATTTCACATGCAACTAATACCTTCTCATTAGAATGAGAATGTAAAAAAAAGAGAAAATATAAATAAATGACTAAATCATTTTTTTCATTAAAACATCTTGTATATAGTAATGCGGAAAACTCCCTTTTGGTGCTGAAATTTCAAAAGAAAATTATTAATAGAAAAAACTCAAGATGTTTAATGATGAAAAACTAAAAATTAGAAAGTGAAATTTGGACAAATTCAAAAATTTTAGCTACACCGGAATCTTTTATGAAGAAGTTATAGAAGGAACGGAAGAAAAAAACATCACCGGTATAGTTAAACATTTTTAAATCGCAAACATTTTTGTTTGTTGTTTATTATGTCATTTATTTTTGCATTGTTGAATATTCGTAAGGTTTTTTAAAATAATGTTGCTCTTTAAATGTTGTCACTCAAATTTGGGAGTTTTCAGCATTATTATTCACAAGGTTTTTCAATTTAAAAACAAACTATTCAGTCATTCTTTTATTTTTTCAATTTTTTATTTGATAGACCTTTAAAACGTATTTTCATATTCATATAATTGTGATCTAAATTGCTATATTAAAATTTTGTCGTTTCTCTCGTTGTTTCTAAAAAAAATCTTTAACTCTCAAGAATCGCGAATAATAATATGGTTTTGTCAGCTTTAAAAAAAATGACATTTTTAATATAGGAACGCAGATTATTATAATTAAATCCAGATTTATTGTATGAAAATCATGATAGGAGATTACCTATGAAAATTCGATGAAATAAAGTGAGCCTAAAAGTACTAAAGTTTAAATAAAGTATAATTTTCGCAACCAGAATGCTTTTATTTGATAACAACCTCCTTTATGTGAACCTTTCTGAAATTCATATGATAATAATCAGAAATAATCTTTTTTGAATTTAGTATGAAGTTATATGAACGAAAAAGGAGAATAACTGCAATTATTTTGTTTTTAATTCTTATTAAATCATCTATAATTTAAGTTTTATTTGTGGAGGATATATAAAAGGTGGAAGTTCTGAAGTGTAATTTGTATAATGATTGAAATACAATTTTTTATTAAATTAATACAACATAAGAGCCCTTTAATTGAATTGTATTTTGGTGAAATTATCGTCTACATCTGTTGAAGAGAATATTACAAAATGGTGTTACAATTATATTAAGCTCCACTAAATGCAAAATAGTTCTAATACGATAATGAAAAAGTACTCTTGTCTTCAGTAGCGTTACGAATGAGAATAAAAAACTAAGGTATCGAAAGGATGTTTATTGATAGCAATTTAATTAATTAGAATAATTAATTGTTAATAGATTAAATGGATGAAAATATAGAGCAGTGAAATAATAGATTAATTTATTCAATTAGTCTAATTAAAAAGGTCAAGGGGATTTCTATTTGTCTGAAAGGGAATCCTTTAGCAAAACACATAATCCTCTTGCGAAAAACTGAACACAGAATCTCGCATCAGAATAATTCTGTTTGTCTTTAAAGATATTCAGGTGGTTCAAAAAAAGCAAACAAGAGTGATTTTTTTTCGAGCCGTTATTAGAAATAAAGTACTCTAATATGATAAGTTAGTGACCCTAAATACTATATTATTTTTGAAACAAAAATTTGGATGCAATGTATAGAAATTTGAAGTTGAATAACCAATTCCACAACTGTCACTGCAAAGAGGGGTTCTTTAGAAGACGTAAGTAGCAACTGTTGTCGCTTTCAGAATATGATTGATGTCCCCTTTTTTAATAACTTTCAAGATGAATGTCTTTTCCTTCACGAATTTTTGTTTCATCCAAAACCTCTTCTAATTACTTCCTAATTAATAGCAATAAACTTTTGATCGTATATAATTAGGGGCGTTGAAAAAGATTGTGACCGTCGTACTATCAGTCTTTTTTTCACATTCGTAAAGCTAATTGAAGACAGTAATATTTTCGGTTATTATCGCGATATAACTTTAATAAATGTAAACGATAATTTTGAGAAAATTAAATTAAAGAATTCTTCTGTGGTAAGTGAGGATTATAATTGAATAGAAAATTATCTGCTTTAATTATTAGACAAATTACTCAAGTTATGCACTCAAGTTATTCAATTTTTGTTGAATAACTAAAAAGTTATGTAACAATGATTGTTTCTAATATACGGAATATTACCTTACAATGATCATTAGATGTTAACAAATAATTATAAGAAAAATTTTACTTTTGTTTTAACAGTTTTCTCTTGGAATAAAGTTGTAAAGCCGCAGTTCTTCCGAATTTTTCAACTTTTTGTCTAATTTCTAATCAAAGTTAAGTAATAATTATTGAAAGTTATCACGCATAATTTTTTCAACAATTCATTATCATTTTTAATGATATTATCTATGAATAATCTAATTTTTATCTTTTCGTCCACTTTTCACTAAATGAGGTAGTAATTAATGAAAATTAACAAACATAATTTTTCAAACTATTCAATATTATTTGAAACTATCTTGTCTTAGAGCAATGCCAGAAAAGTGCGATTTTTTCTTAAATTTGCAGCTTTCATTAACTTTTTAATTATAAGCAAATAATGAATGAACATCAACAAGTTCCATTTTTTGAATAGTATACCATTGTTATCATTTTCCTGATTTTTCGAAAATATTAATTCAAACAAAGAGCTATCTTACAGTAGAGATAGAAACGAACGATGGAATAATTCAGGAGTGGGTGAGAGGAGTTAATCTGCAAGTAACCTTTCAAAATTTGGGTTTGAATTACAACACAAAGTTTATTGCAGAGCCTCAAATAAAAATTTGCGATTGAACAGAGTAGTATAGCTAGTAGGTTTCGGGGGCACCACTATGTAGTTCCAGCTGCTACCGAAGTATAGCGCCACCGGCCAGTTCCCAAAGACGGTAATTGAACTGTCGATAAATTAGATTCCTGGCACAGAAATTCGACTTAGCCAATAAGGATGGTCCCCGTTTTACCGGCTGAAATCACAAGAAACTTTTTTGAAGATCGTTAAACGGTCATCACAGTTTTTGCTTTTTGGAAAGCTGGAACGAATTCGTGGTTTGCTTAACGAGGTTGGGTCCCTGCAATACGAACCAAGAATCAAATTCTGGGGATTCCCGAGTTTCCGGGAAAATAATCGAACCTTCTGAAAATTTTGACGTGAGCTCCGACGATTTTCTATACATCGAAGTTTTTGAAAGGCTTGAATATAAGCTCTTGCTTTCGAGGTTTTCAATATCCGTGAACTTTCCAGAAGCATCAATATTGAATATAATCTCTAACAGCTTTGCAGAAAAGATGCATCGATATATTCTCAACTTCCACCCAACTTCCACGTTTAAAAAAATTTTGTTGTAATTTTGGTCTGTAAAACAGGGACCGCCCTTATTGGCCGAGTCAAGAATCTGTGCTAGGGATCTACCTTACCGACAGTTTAATTACCGACTTTGGGAACTGACAATTGGCGCCATCTATCGAAGGCAGCTGGAACTACGCAGTGGTACCCCGAAGCCCCTAGCTATACTACTAAACAGTACACACTTTTTACTATTACCCCCCTCCCACGTCTGCTCTATTCCTCTTTTAATGAAGAAAACAAGTTCTCCTTGATGCTAATACACATGTCTCAATAAATTAAATAGGTCCTAATCAAATAATTAATTTCTATGAGGTCTAGTGTGAAATAAGAGGTGAACCAATCCTTTTCAAATTTTCATTTTAGAAAATAATATCCACAAAAGAAACAAATTGATCGACAAAATGATTTTCTGTGAAAAATGAAAATTTCAGAGAAATTGCAACTGAAAAATATGATAGTTTAATTCTCAACTAGACATGATTATTGTTTAGCGAAGAATAGAATAGTTAAATGATAAGTTACAAAAGGTTAATTTTCAATTTAAAACAAAACCAATTTCCATCAAAATACTTCATTCATTGACCAATAAAGTAAATTTTGTTTGAAAAATGTATTAGTTGAATGATCAACTAAAAACGATTAATTTTTAATCAAAATGTGACCAAAGAAATGTATATTTATTTAATAAAATTTATTTTCAAATAATTAGTTCAATTTTCAACTAAGTAGTTGAATTTTCAACCAGAAAAGATTAATTCTCAATGCAAAATTAGAAAGTTGAATTTTAAACTAAAAATGATCAAATTTCAACAAAAAACGGAATAGTTAAATTTGCAGTGGAAGAAATTGATTCACAACAAACAGTACGATTTTTCGAAAAAATAGTTTAATTTTCAACCAATAAAATAAAGTACAACATAAGATGAATTCCTAATGAAGAATTCAGTACTTGAATTTTCAAGCAAAAGCGATCAATTTTCAGCCGAAAACGGACTAGTTAAATTTCCAGTTCAAAAGGCTAATTTTCAACCAAATAAAAAAACAAATTCTTAACAAAATACTTCATTCACGATTGCAGTGAAGAACATAATTTTTAATTTAAAAAAAAAACGAATTTCCAACAAAATAGTTTAGTTTTCAACCAAAGAGTAGAATTTTTCACCAAAAGAGATAAATTCAATACCAAAAATATAATAGTAGATTTATTAATCAAAAAGAATTAGGTTGTCACGATAAATAATTGGTTTTCCTTATTGCTTCCTAGCAATTTTGTTTGCATTTATATAAGAAAATAAGGAAAAAGTGGAAGTTTCTCCAAAACAGGAGAAAAGAGGTGAATTCTTCTTGAACAAGGATTAAGAGGGGAATAGAGGATAGAGTGTAAAGTCTATATTTATGTATCAAAAAATTGTTATCCACATTTATATTTTCCATTAGTGATGTCACATTCTGCGTAAATCCCTCCACATAAATCGCAAATAGTCCCGAAACCTGCTAACTCCCCCCCCCCCCCTTCCTTTGGCAATGTGTCGTAGTTTTTGAAAGACCCCTCAGAATTATAGTTAGGAAATTCAAATTAAAACTGAAGTAATTTCAGGAATACTTTTTCTTATTAAATTTCCATGGAAAACTTTGGAGAAAAATATCAATTTCATTTAAGCCGGATACTATAGTATCCGGCTACATCACTTTACAAGTATACTAGTTGCAAAGTGAGATGCAACAAAAGTTGGCCCAGTATTTTTCTATAATACTATTCACTTTCCTTGGTTCCTTCACAAGAAAAAAACTAACAAATATTTATTTCATTATTCTTCATTATTTCATTATAATAAAAAAATTATTATTCTGCAGATACATGACAAATCCTATATGAAACATTAGTCTGATTTTCTATTTGTGATTCAAGAAAATACTCAAGAAAAATCTACCATACCATACAAACTGATATAAATATGATATCCATCCAAAGAAATAAAAAGAACCTGATGTTTTCTTCCAAAGCCAGACACATTTTCACACTATCGTCAGCAAAAAACACCAATTCAAATAAAATAAAAATTCAAAAACAGTCCAGAGAGGAAATATTGATGCGAGATCTGAAACCGATCCTACAAGTAGCTCGAATCTGTGGACTCGCGCCTTACAGGATAAGCAATACGAATTTAAAATTATCAAAAACTGGTCTACTATATTCAGCAATATGTTTAATTTTCACCAATTATCTCTTCTGTGAACAAGTGTACATAAGCATGATTGGTTCTTTGGAATTAAAGATAAGAATTATCTTTGCCATAGTTGTAATTACAGGTTCACTATGTGCAACCATGGACATTCTCGTTTGCATATTCTGGGATAAAAATTTGCAGGACTTCTTGAATCGTATGAAATTTTACGATTTGTCTATGAAATGTGGAAATTCGACAAAATCATTAGTCAAATGGAGTTGGACGATGCTAATTGGGCTCTTACTATTCATCATTCCTATTTCAGTTGTCACCTATTATTGTTTAAAAGTCAGACCTCTAAGAAGTGCGGTGGCTTACTCAGTATTTCGAATATTGTTGTCGCTGAGAGTTTTGAAATTCCTGCTTTTCGCAAAAGTTATTTCAACGAGATGTCGAGATCTTAATCTCACTTTAATGAAAGGTTTGTATGAATACAAAATAATATATATAATACAATCATTCTCTTTCGTTACTCTTGAGAAGTTTATTTATTAAATAAAGAGACTGATTTACACTTCTGAATTTCGCAATTCAGACTTTGAAATAGAGACTAAAAAACGCTATATAAAATAAAGGCGGTTCAATTTATTTTTTTCAATAATGAAAGAAATTTGCACCAAATTATAGAAGATGGCTTTTTGTCAAAAAGTCTAAATATAAATTATTTTTGTAATTTCAAACTTGCAGATCAATTTTGAGAAAAAAATTATCAGAAAAATTGACAGTTTTTACTCAACAAATTGCAATGCTTCCAATTATAACATGTATTTCCATAGAAAAATTGATTTATTGTTGAAATGTTATCCGTCCTAAAAACTTTCTATGGACCTGGCCAGAAGCCTCATACTTTGTAGATCAGAGCTAATGAAAAAAATGTTTTGTACGCATGAACTTGACAGTTTAACAATTTTATTTATACGAGATGTTTTGAGGTTGTACTAACATCTTTTAAAGAGTCAAGCAAGAAAATCGACATTTCCTAAACAGCAAAATCACCGGGGATTCTTTGATTATACTATCAGAATAAAAAAAAATCATTGTCAAATAAGTACAGCAAGAAAATCCTACTAGAAAAAATGTTAGAATTTATTTTTAAGGTTGTTTAGCATCCCTTAAAGATTCCAGCAAGGAAATCAAAATTTCCTCACTGCTAAAATCAGAAAAGGTTTTTTTATTATATTAATGAGGTCGAAAAACAGTTCAGATTAGAAGAAGGAAACATATCCTAACAGAGAAGTAAATAATTTTTTGAGGGTTGTTTTAACATCCCTGAAACATTAATACGTGGAAATAATTAACTCGTATTAACGAAAATCAGATGAGATTTTTTGTCATACTATTTAGGCCAGAAATTAATTCACAATAAAAGTGGGAAACATATCCTATCAGGAAAAGTGTTTGAATTTATTTTACCGTTTTTAACATCCTCTAAATATTCAAGCAAGGAATTCGACACTTTCTGAAAACCAAAATCACCGGATATTTTTCAAATATACTGTTAATGTTGAAAATCAATTCATAATAAGCGTAGAAAATATATCCCAGCAGATAAAATCGTCGGATCCCCTAAACATTGAAACAATGAAATCGATATTTCCGAGAAACCATAACCAAGAGAGATTTTTTTATTTTCTATTAGCATTGGAAATCAATTCGCAATAAACTTAAAAAACATGTACTATCCGAAAAAGTAGTTGAATCTATTTTAAGGGTTGTTTTAATATCCCTTAAAGATTCAAGCAAGGAAATCGAGAGTTCCTATCAACCAAATTTTCGAATTCATCTCGTTATCGAAAAGTCATAAAGTCAAAAAATATCTCAGAACATTAACAGGAAGCACAAACAATTTATATAACTATTTAAATTTATTCTTAAGGTTGTATTTTTAACCCTAGTAAAACAGATGCAATAAGAAAGTCCCGATTTATTAATGGCTGAAAAAAGATAACTCTTTGAATACATCATGAGGAATGTGGCTCCTTTGAAATATGTCCTTGGATTTTTTTAGGGGATAGCATTTTTTATTTTCAGTAGACGAAACACGAAATCATGAGATTTTCTGATAAATATGTAAGCACACAAAATATGTACAAGGAATTCAAATAAAAAATCTGAAACCAGTTTCATTGCCGAGAAATCGTCATTTTCATCATTTATAAATTCGTGCTCGAAAAATCGTCGCAATTACGGTCGTCCATGTCGTGAGAAATTCTATAATTTGTTTATGACGAAATATCGATTTTCTTTCTTTAATCTTCAATTAATTTTAAAAGAGCGCTTCGAATAAATAAAAAAATCTCCTCTAATTTTGGATATTACATTTATTTTAAAGTAATTTTCGACCCTAAAGTATAATAATAAATCTCCTGTAATTTAATTTGTTAGGAAATGTCGATTTCCTTGCTTGAATCTTAGATGAATGTTACAACAAATCTTAAAATAAAATGAGCGACTTCCCCTGCTACGATATGTTTCCCAAATCCATTTTAAAGTGAATTTCCACCCCAAAAGTAAAATAAAAAAATCTCCTGTGATTATGGTTATTACGAAATGTCGCTTCCCTTACTCGAATCTTTAAGGGATATGCCAACAACTCTTAAAGAAAATTGAACGACTTCGCCTGCTAACAGATGTTTCTTCAATTTAATTTAAATTGATTTTCGACCCCAATAGCAAAATAAAGAAATCTCCCGTAATTTTCATTGTTAGAAAATGTCGACTTTCTTGCTTCAATCTTTAAGGATTGTTGTAGCAACCATTGAAATAAATTCAGCAGCTTTCCGTACCAGGACATGTTTCCCACATATATTTTCATGTGATCTTCGACCTCATTAGTATAATTGAAAACCTCCCATGATTTTAGTTGCTAGGAAATATCGGGTTTCTTGCTTGAATCCTTAAGGTATATCAAAACAATTCTCAATATAAATTCAACGACTTTGCTTGCTGAGAGATGTTTCTTAAATTTATTTCAAAGTGACTCCTGAACTCAATATTACAATAGAAAAATCTTTCTTTTCTGAATAAATTGAATGTAATAAATATAAAAAATCTTTAATCATTTCCTTCGTTAGTTTTTTCCTACTAGAATACGTTTTACACGTTTATCATTAATCGATTTCCGACCCGAACAGTGCAACCGCAAAATCCCTTGTCGTTTTGGTTGTTAGGAAATATTCATTTCCTTACTTCAATATTAAAATGATGTTAAAACCAATAATTGAGTCAGGAATGTCGTTTTGGTTTTCTAAAATTTGCGGTTTCTTGACTTTAATCCTTAAGGGATGTTAGGACAACTCCCATTCATCCTGTATAAATAAAAGCATTTATCCATCAAGTTCATAGGTAGAAAACTTTTGTTTCACTGAGTTATTGATCTGCGACTTCAAAATTACGAAGACAGATTTATAATCAGACATTCGGACGAAAAAATATTTTCTCTACATTTGTTTCGGGATGCTTTGTAATTTTTTATTTCCAGACTTATCATCTGTAGTGGATACAGAAAGTGATTATAGAAAACTCAAGTTGGAAGATGCATGGCAGCATCATGAATCTTTAACTGTAGCCGCCAAAAACTTGAATTCTGTTTATTCAGTGCAATATTTAGTTTGGTTTTCCATTCTTTCGATGTCCACAATGTATCATATCTATGAATTATCTACAGAACCTCCAGATAGTATCTTTGAGAATATTCAAGCAGCTCTTGCTTCATTATTCTATATTTTTATATTAACTTCAGTGGCTGTAGTTTGTCACATGACTGCTAATGAGGTAAGGAGATGTTCAACTTTTTCATATTAAACTTTTCCTTATTTTTATGAATAATATTAATCATTCTTGATAAAAGTAACTAATATATTATCGTACAAAAACCGTTCAAGGGGCTGTTCAAAACTACGTTACATTACCCGGCGGGTATGTGAATTACAACTTTTTTAAATGCTTAAGGAAATGAAAACTAGTGATTTCATTTTACAAGTAAAGCATCTAAGTGCAGTCTCTTCCCCCTGTTTTCAAAAAGTCGAACTAATTTTTTGTTTAAAAATTCTACTATTTGGTAGAAAATTGAAGTATCATATTAATCATTGAACAATCAACTACATGGTTGAAAGTTAAAGTACTTTGTTAAAAATTAATATTTTTGGTTTAAAAAATAACTATTGCTTGGAAATTCAACTGGAGGATTAAAAATTGAAAGTTAAACTTTTTTTTGAATTTATTTTATTGGTCGTAGATTGAAATATTTTGTTGTAAATTCTTCTCCGTTGCAAATTGATCTTTTGAATTTTCTTGAGTAAAAATTCAAATGCTTGGTTGAAAGTTGAACTACTTGGTTGAATATTTATTTCATTAGTTGAAGATCGATCGCTTTTACTTGAAAATTAAACTATTAAATTTTCCAATTAGAGTTAATCCGTTCCGTTAAAAAATTAAAATTTTGTCTTCAAAGTTGAAAATTCTATTATTTTGGTAGGAAATTGACTTATTTGTTTGAAACCTATTCAATTAAAAATTTATATTTTCAAGTAGAAAATTTACCTCTCTTGTAGAGAATTGGCCTTTTTGGCATGGAAATTCAACTATTTATTTGACATTTTTTTCTTTCTTCAATGAAAAATCTTTCTTGGTTTCAAATTCATCTCTATTGATAAAAGTTTCAGCTATTTTGTTCAAAAGTGCAATTTTTGAGTTAAAAATGTATCTTTTTTAGTTGATGTTTAAGGTATTTTGTTGAAAGTTTGTCTTTTTGGTGAAATACAACAATTTCAGACTAAAAATTAGAACCTTGTTTTGTTTGGAATGTAAACTATCATATTTTTTGTCTCGAATCAAACTTTTTATTTAAAATTCAACTACCTGGTTAAAAGTAAACTTTTTTTGTTAAAATTTTTTTTTTTAATTCAACATCATGGTTGAAAATTCAACTATTTTATTGCGAATGTAATTATTTTTGTCATCTTTTTCATCAAAAATTTAACTGTTTTGTTGAAAATTCGTCTTTTTGGATAGAAAATTTATTCTTTTGTATTAAACTTTTCACTCTCTTCTGAAAATGCATCTTCTGGGCTTGAAAATTCAACTATTTGGTTTACAATGTAACGATTTTGTTCAAAAAGTGGTTTCTTGGTTGAACATTCATTTTTCCTGTTGATAGTTAAACTGCTTTCTAAAAAAATTCGTCTTTTGGCCTCGAAGATTTAACTATTTGTTTAAAAATGCAACTGTTCGTAGTTAAAGTTCAATCTTCTTTGTTTGAAAAGTCGACCATGTTTTTGAAAATTCATCTTTGTAGTTTGAAAATTCAATGATTTGCTTAAAACTTCAACTATTATGTTGATAATTCCAATATTTTGCTTGAAAGTTCAAGTATTTAATTTCAAATGCAACTTTTGCTCTAAAATTATTTGTTTGCTTCTTCAAAATTTAACTATCTGACTAAAAGATCATCTTTTTAAGGATTATTTTCAAACTGCTCCTACTGCGAATTGAATATATAAAATATAAAAAATGTATTCAAGACACAAACACAAAAAATCATAATATGTTACAAAATGTGAAAATTATATGGCAAAAAGAAAGTTGATTTGCTATTTTTAATTGAAGGTTAATAAAATTGGAGAAATTTTATCCTCGCCGACATGCTTTCGACGATTCAATAACATTAACAAGCAGGTAAATATAAAATTTTGTTTTCAATTAAGTGTTATTTATCAGTTGTTGATTTTTTTAAGGAAATACTTATATTTGGACAATACTTCAAATTTCGCACATTTTACTTCTCGGCTTGTGGACTCTTTAACATTAACCTTCCTCTGCTATTGACGGTTAGTTCTTTGCTATCATATTTATTTTGGGTTTCATAAAATTGTTTATAAAAACTCTTAAATAATCAATATTACATTTTCTTCTACAGATAGCCAGTTGCATGACGACCTATCTCGTAATATTAATATCACCAAATAATTGTTAATCAGATCAGAAAGAGAAAAATATATCCTTTGAAGTTAAAACGATTTTCAAAAGCCAATCATAAAAAAATCGAATAATTTTTGTAATAGAATAGAATTTATATGTATAGGGCAGACGGAAATATTGCCAACAATTTCTACTGCACCCACCGAATGTTACGTTATCTTAAAGCCCGCAATTTTTTAATAAATGTGATTATTCCTGGCTGTCGTTTTTTGTAATTTACCCTACACGGAAATGAAGTCTGTATACATTTTCTATTTTTATATACTATATCCTCAACCCTTAGGAAGATTTATAAATTACGAAAAAAAGCTCAAAGAATGTGGATCGTTTCACCCCAATTCGAAAGAGATGATCACATCAGTAGTCAGTACCACCCCAAGTAATGTCTTTGAAAATTACGTGATCCACATGTCAGAAGACACAAATAAATCTCCAAATGAACTCGGAACAATATTCACCCGGAAGGGGATTAATGTCAGACGATACAACACTAAATCTGAGATAAGTTATTTATTGGATTTAGTTCCCTACATTTTCTCTTAGGAGTCAAAATCTTGAGGAAAAAGCAAAAAATAATATATTCTGATCGTTCAGTTATTCAAAAATCAAATAATTGAATTTTCAACCAAAAAAGAATAATTTTCTTCAAGAGAGCAGATGCATTTTCAATGAAAGTGTTTCGAAACAAACTAGTAGAACTTTCAAGCAAAAGAGATAATTTCTCAACAAGATAGTTGAATTTTGAAGCAAATGGTCGAATATTTAAACAAACAAGATTGAACTTCAACCAAAAATAGTTGCATTTTCAGCCAAATAGTTGAATTTTCAAGCCAAAGACAAATATTTTAGTAGAAAGTTAAATTTTCAATCCAAAAGGAGGAATGGTCCATAAATAAAATGAATTTTTAATAAACCAGTTAAATTCTCGACCAGAAAGAGGACCTCAAGAAAATAATAAGATTTCCAGCAAGATAGTTGAATTATCAACCAAAAATATGAATCTTCAACAAAAAAATTTAATTTTAGACAAAGATATTTAAGTTTCTACCAAATAGTTAAATTTTCATTAAAAAGGATTTTAGTTTTTATTAAAAAACAGTTGAATTGGACTATATTGGATGAATTTTCAACAAAAAATGTGAAAGTTAATATATTAGGCAAACAAATTTTTAATTTAAAATAAAAATCAGTTAAATACAATGAAAAAATACGAAGTTTAACAAAATAGTTAAATCCTTAACCAAAACAAATTAATTTTTTACTGAACGGTTGAACTTTCCACTAAAATAATATAATTTTCAATCTAAGAACAGTTTAATTCGTGAAGTTGATATTTCAACCATTTTTAATTGAACAGACGAATTTTTTATGAATTTTCAATGAAAATTTGATTTTCAATCAAACATTTAAAATCGAAAATAAAACGGATAATTATAAACGAAAAATGATAGTTAATAATAATTTAATAAAAGTTAAATTTTTTGTTCCAAAAATTGATTTTCAACCAAAGAGATGAGCCTTCAACCAAAAAAATGAAAAATAAATGTTTCACAAAGTTGGTCAACTTGTAACCAAGTAGTTGAATTTTCAATTAAGAAGATTAATTTTCCACCAAAAAAGTCGAAATTTTAACAAAATACATGCATTCGTAATCAAACAGTTGTGTTTTTTGTCAAACAATGTACAATTTCTACCAAAAGAAATGGATCTTCAAACCAAGACGAAAAATTTTCATCAAAACACTTGAGTTTTCAAGCGAAAAAGTCGAATTTTCTACCAAACAATTAAATACTCAACCCAAAAATATGGATAGCAAAATAATTTAGATTTTAACCAAAGAGATGGATCTTTAACCAAACTAAGAAATGTCAAAAAATTAGTTCAACGTTTAACCACGTAGTTGAATTTTCAATAAAAAAGATTAATTGTCTTCCGAAAAAAGACGAATTTCCAATACAAAATAAATTGATTTTTAATTACATAAATAGTTGAATTTCCGACTAAAAATGTTCAATTTTCAACTAATAATGGAATAATTAATTTTGAAGTTACAAAAATTAATTTGCATTCATAGTGAAATGAATTTTCAATAAAACAGTAAAATCTTCCACCAACATAATGAATTTTTACAAAAGTAGTCCAACTTTCAATTAAGTATTTAGATTTTGAACAAAAAGAATGAATTTTCTATAGACAATTTGATGGCTGTTGTTTCTTGAAAATTAAAATATTTTTATTTCTGATGTTAAGGTTGTTGACCAGTGAAATATTAATTTTT
>CAKNXH010002116.1:201251-325737 GCA_932178445.1 Andricus quercusramuli | reverse complement strand
GTAGAATGTCGATGAAAATTTTAACATCATAATTATGACGTATTACCCTCGTCAAGAACCTAAGCATCTACACTGTAAAAACTATGGTTCCATTTGAATTGAGCATCATTTTTTTAGCGTCCTGTTATAATACCAAATCGTCTTGTTTTGATGCCATCGTTCGTACTATTTTACTCTGCTAACTTCAGGTTACAGAATGGTACGTGCTAGAGAACTAAAATGATGCACACGGAGTATTGTTTTAATTGCTTTCAACTTCATGCTTATGAGAATTCTTCATTGTTTAAATTTTCTTCTACTTTTGAAATGTGATAGAGAAAAATAGAACGGGAGAGAAAGGTAGCATTATTTAAAAAAGAGGAAACTGGTGAATAAATATCTAATTATTACATACTAATAAATATAATAAATATTTATTTATATGAATATAAGATAACGGTTAAATCCAAAATGATGCATAGAATTATTTTTTGAATTGTAAAAGTTACAAACATTTGTAACGTCATTTTGAGTTATTATTCAGTATTGAAAAATTCATATTGCAATGATTGAAAAGTAATGAGGTGGATGTTCTTCCAAAGGTCTTACTATTTAAATGGGTAACCCTAGTAGTCTAGGTGTTCAAATCACATCTTCCTCGGGAAATTAGGGTTAAGGAGTGAAATTGAAGATACCCGGATGGCTTTTCAAAGGTCTGAAAAAAAGATTTTTTTTCAACTTAGTTTTTTCGATAGTGCCCTCTGCGTGGAGAATAACCCATATAATATAATTATAATATCTTTATATTACAAACAAGAAATATGATACATTATAAAATATTTTCTATTACAAATAACGAAATCTTAAATGTCAAATTTTTAAAATCAAATAGACTTTCTAACTAAGCTACAATATTTTAGCATTTTTATAAGAGCCGTGTAGTCGTTTATTCGAGTTTTTAATACAAATTCAAGAACGCTTAGAATATTGGTTTTTTCCAAATAGAGACAAATTTAACTGTACATCGAACCGCCTTGATTTCCTTCAATCATTACCATTTTTTAAATCAAAATAACTTTTTTATTGTAGAAAATGGATTCAAAATTCAAGATGAATCTTCGAAATTCGACTTGTTCGAATAAGTCAAATTTCAAATAATAGACTTGAGTTTTGGAATCATTTTTTTAGAAAAATAAGGAGTTAGTTTGATTTAGAAATTGTAATAGCTTAAGGAAGTCAAACCTGTTTGATGTACATTAAAAATTTTTTCTATTTCAAAGAATCCAACTTTCCAGGCGTGTCTAAATTTGTATTACAAATTCGAATAAACGACTGCACACCTCTGATTTGTATAGCCACTCTTAAAGGAAGACCGTTAACGAATATTTTCATCTTTGGCAACACTCAAGTTAATCGAAAGTTAGTTTTCGAAGTCTCTAATAAATTTCAAATTAGAATTAAGCTTCAGCTAATATCGCTAATTTCTTTTTCTGCATATTAGCCTTCTTTTGAATCAGCTAATGAAATTTTAGAAAAATGTCGCATTCTATTCTCCAAATATAAGTGGAAAGTGTAGACCAAAACTTCTCTCCCGTGTTCTGCACAAGAAAAGTAAAACTTGAGTTTAGACAAATCATTCAAGACTAAGTAAAAAACATGACTTTGCTTGCAATGCAGAGAAAATGAGTTTTCGATTGATTTTATAAAATCAAAGAGTTTAAAATTCGGGTACTGGAGATTGTAATTTTGATCTAACGTGATTAATTTTGCAATTTTAATTTATGGCAAAAAGCTTTAATTCTGAAAAATTTTACCGTGAAAGCTGGGCAGTTCGTTTACAGTAATAATTTTTTAAAGGAAGGCATTCTCCTCGAGAAAATCCTAAAAGCATTCGATGGCACTATTTTGCTAAAGTTAAATAATTATATATTTACTGTAAAATCGAAATGAAAAGTTACAAATAAAACCAAAGTACATTTTTTTTATTCAATAAACTGTATTATTAGGTATTTTCACTTACTATTCATAAAAAAAAAAAAATTCGGTTTGTTTTCCCGACAGCACGTGCAACAACAAACACAATTTATTAATATTTTTAGTAATTTTCGCAATAGAAAATATGTGCCAAGTAAATTTAGTCAATGTCTTATTTGAGTAGGATACAGAAAAAGTGACGTTAATTTCAGAATTAAATTAGAAGGCTAGAAAATGTATGATACTAACCTCAATTTTTCTTCTTTAACAATTAATGCGACCAAAATCATAAATTAATGTTACTTTTTTAAACGAATACTAAGTGAAAATACCTAATAAATACAGTTTATTGAAAAAGAATGAATTGACTTTTGTTTTATTTCTTAATTTTGATTTCAGTTTTACAGTAAATATACAAATCACTTACCTTTCTCAAAATAGCGCCATCGGGTCCTTTCAGGATTTTCTCCTGGAGAATGTCTTCCTTCAAAAAATGCTTGGTGTGAACGAACTGGCCAGCTTTAACCGTACAATTTTTCTGAATTAAAACTTTTTGCCATAAAGCCATATAACCATCGAAACAACACGAACGAAGTAGAGTGACAGTTCACGGACGTTTGACGTTTCCATGTGCTACCTAACGTCACTGACGTTTGACGTTTCCGTGTGCTACGTAAGGTCATTGAAATTTGATCTCACTTCAGTACTGTTTTGATCCAAAAAAGTAGTACTAAAACGTCGTTTAGTGGCATCAAAATAAAGTGGCATTAGAATGGAGCCACACGAGACTATATTTTTGGAGGACTGTTTCAGTACCGAAAACTGGCCTTGATATGATACTTTTTTTTTACAGTGTAAATTTCACTTAAACTTATCATGATGGATATCCAAGCACGAAGCGCAAAGTCCAAAAATAGTCATGAGAAGATATAATAGTGATGACAGTAATGACATAGGATTACATTCAAGAGTTCAATCCGTCTCCGGATCGCAAACAATATTAGATTTACATATCCTTAATCCCATTAATGGTGCTCTATTCTAAAATTCCATCTAATTGGGCGTTGTATACCTACTGGAATTTCATTGATTTCTTTCCTGGTCAATACGGTAATCCTGCCGCTTTCTATATTTATTTTCGCCCGTTTTGCCTTCTGATTAGTAGCATTTGTATATATTCCACCAAGAACATTATGAGTTTCCAATATTGCAAATACGTCACCATCGGGTGTTGATAACACAATTTGTTCTTTGTTTGAAATAGGCCCATAGATATGACTTCCTGTTGACTTTTGAAGTTTATTTGCAGGAAAAGTGTATCTTCGAAGTTGGAATATTTTTTGCGGAGTCTTAAAGGGAATTAGTCGAATACTTCTAAGTTGTTCAATTCCACATCCATGTCCATCAGCAGAAGGAAGGCATAGAGAAGGATATCGCATTGTCAGACGAGGGCTTGTAGGAGACCTGGACCTGACACGAACATGAGGCTCTGTATAAGGATGATTCAGGTCAATCTCAGGTGAATGATGTCTTTCAGAAGAAGAAAGAGATCTGCCGCGAGGAACATCGGGAAGAGGGCCGACTTTAGGGAAAAGATAGGACTGTGAACTAGACTCTGCAAAATGAAAGATTGAATTGTTTGTATAAGTACGCTGGTATTTCATGAACCCCCATGTAGAAATTGATCCATTTGCGTATATTTAATTAGAGCATTGTCAGATACTTGTTAGAAGAACTGCACGAGTAGATTCTCGGCAGAAGTATTTTATTTGAGCCAGGCTTCAGTTGGATCCTAATTAAAATAGAAGAACCAAAAAATTGTAGTCATGAATAGATTGGGCCCCCGGATCTCGACGCCCCGTATCATTGATACGGCTGACACGGCGTTAGCTACACCCTGGGATTGGGTATTAGTTAGTGTCGACCATTTTATTATATTATTATGACACCGCGGACGTGTGCAAACAGTAATTCGCCATTCAGCAACAGCTGTTAGTAACGCTACACGACACATCGTTTTATTTTAGTTTGATTTTCCAATATTATCATAGCAGATAGGATTATAAGTGGAATCCAAGATGCAGATTTGGAAAATCAATAAGAGAAGATACCTTGGATTTGACCGAATGTATTGATATATGCAAGGCAGCCAAATGCTTTAGATGCTTCTCAAAATGCTTTAGAAGCAGCTTTGCTACCAGAAAATTCACTCGTCGCATATGGAAGCAAAGCTCTCATGGAAACAGAACGTATTAACACTCAAATTGGGAAGAAAGTATTAGCTATAGTCATTGTATATAAAGTTTCATTACTGTTTCCGCAGACAAAAAGTTCTTTCAGAAAGTGATCATAATCCTCTGGAGTCGATTTTAAAAAGAGGAATTATAAGGCGAAAAGGGATCAAATACGCGAAGCTTAAAAACGTTTAAAAAATCATAAATTAATTATATTATCTAATTTACCAATAGAATTGAGGATGATTGCCAATGTAAACACCAAAGTATAAAGGTCCTTCATTTTTTTCAATCAGAAATAAGACTGATTACGTATTAATGAAATTTTGTTGAAAACTAAATAATATATTCTATAATCGTTAACTTAGAGGTTCTTATCAATCTTATCCTTCTGAGATATTTACATATTATTAGAGTCAGCTTGAAGAAAAAACTTTATCCACTTAATTCGTTAAAACAGATATCAATTTAGTATTATCCAAATATAATTTGTATTTCATGGGGCACGATAGCGAAACAATACAAAGTATAAAGTTAAATATAAGATTGCAAAATTAGAAAGATTTTTGCAAGCATAAATTTTTGAAAAAATTAATTTTTTTGGTTCGAAGATTAACTGTACTGTAAAAATTAGTTTTTTTATAAAAAGTTAATTTTTAACTGAAAATTCCATTTTTATTTATAATTTATTTTTTATACTGAAAAGGGAACTATTTAGTTCTTGGTTGCAGATTCATCTTTTTGGTTGAAAATTGAACTATTCCATTTTCATTTATGTAGAAATGTATATTTTTTAGTGCAAAATGTAACTTTTCAATTTTTAATCCAAAAATCTTAATTAGTTGAAAAAAACTTAAAATTGAAGGATTTAATTCTTCGTGGAAATGAATCAATGCTTGAAAATTCATTCTTTTAGTAGAAAAATTAACTATATTGTTAGTAATTAAACTTTTTGGTTGAAAATTTTTAGGTTTAAATTGAAAAATTCTGGTGAGATTTTACTATTTTACTGGATATTATTTCATTTATTATAATTAACCAGTTTTAATACAAATTTAACTATAACATTTTTTGTTAAAAATTAAACTATTTGGTTGAAAATTGCTGTTTTTTATTAAAAATTCGTTATCTTGCTTAACAATTTATTTTTAGTAAGAATTTACGTATTGCAAATAAGAGGTCGTGAGCATAATACGTCACACGTTTTGCGTTTGTTCGATTAGAGACTATAATAAAAGTGCTTTGAAGCCAAAAGAAATACAACTATGTTAACAAAAAAAAACGTGTAACGTATTATGTGCACGACCCCTAAGGAGTCATTATTTTAGTTAAAAATTCACCTCATTGGTTGATAACTTAATTTTTAATTTTTTCATAAATTTCCAAAATTTCTGGAAATTTTAACGTATTGGTTCCGGACTTAACCATAAGTTCGTACCAATATGGACATTTGTATTATTTAACTTTTTATATACATGATAATGATTCGGACTAAGACGAACCAAAATCCACGTCCAATTAAACTAATAAATCTTTCTGGTTCTAAAATTTATTAAAGTTCCATATCAGTAGGGGCAGCTTTCGTGTTTCATTTTTTATAACACACATTCCAGTTTCCACCGGAAAAAATTCAAATAAAATTCCTACTCATTGCAAGTAAACTCCGATAAGGTTTGGAAAATCATAGAAAATTATATAAGACGCATAATAAATGAGACAATTTGTAATTTGTTGAAAGTTTAGAAATTTTCTTAAAATTATAGATATATTATAATTATTGTATATACCAATAGCATCAAAGATGACCACAAAGGTGAAGGCCAGAATATAAACGATATTCATTTTTGCCGAGTTGATTGAATCCTGATTACTAATTGTTAAGAAAGAATATGCTCGAAAGTATGACTAATTATTCTGACGTTTGATTAGTATAGTCGTTATCTCATCATTTATAATAGTCTAGCTTATCACTCCGAGATATTTGTATTTCACATTAATTATTACTAACGACAAAAATTTATTCACATATTGCATTAAAACTAGCGACGTTACATATTTCAATAGGCAGAAGTAGGTTAAACACATGAAAAACTGGTGAGTTAAGGTACATGAAAGGCAATATATTTAATATAATGTACATGAGTTGAAGTACAAAATCCGACTTACAAATTGCGAAGCGTAGCTTTTTACCTCCACCAAAGAGAAGTAATATCTGGTTTAGAATCGCACTTAGATGGCACGCGGAGACAAAAGATAATTTTGGATTGAAATTTAGAGGAGCAGGTGAACAAAACAATTAAAAAGAATGTTTCTAGAGACTTAAAGGATAATGAGAGAAAAGTATAATAAACCTTAGGATTTAAAACTGGAAATCTCGTAGACAGATGCTGAGAGCTATAAACATAAAAGAAACAGCTTTCCAGGAAAATTAGGGCAAAGCATGTTCCTAACATAAAAGTATATAATGCAAATGAATTGCAGATAAATGTACGAAGGCCACTAGAGTTGCCCCAAAATTTCTTTGGAAAGAAATTTGAGGCATCTTCTTTGCCATCTCATTTTTGCCTGTGAAGAAATAAGGCCAGCAATCTCCACATCTTTCTGCAACGTGATTCGGCAGCAGGTGTCTGGGGATCGTCCATAAATTACGTAAGACGTTTTTCTTTTGTTTGTATCGTTGTGTCCTTCTCAACTTCACAGCAATTTTATTTCCTTCTTTATTCAAACAAAAGAAAAACGTCTTACGTAATTTATGGACGATCCCCTGGCAGCGGATGTACCATTTAGCCTTTTAGTCCTGGAGCTTAAGCGAGTTGTTGTAAAAGTGGATCTTATTAGATGCTCCATTTCTTGGAACAGATGATCGTTATTTGCACTTTCTGCCTCGTCCGAACCGTAGTCTCCTTTAAGTAAGGCCTTCCGTGAAAAGAGAGAACCCGCAATGCAATTGAGCCTAGCAAACCGATAGCTGTGACCCCTAATTCTACTAAAATTCTAGATGGAGGCTGCCATGACAGAAGTCTGCAGTATGTTTCGCCTTCGAGGACATTTTAAGTAGATATTCTGCATGTGACGTCGAGTCTATCTCTGCAGCAGAGAATTCAAAATCTTTATTCACGTTTCGCGTGACGCAAAACTATATTCGATATTGGAAACATTTCGGCAGACTTCGTACTCTTCGAAATGGGCTCGGTTGCGTTAAGAAAGATCACTTCTATTCTCTTTTTTCTGCATCCAAAGCTTTTGTTCTAATTTCCTTGCGATTTCTAATTTTTACAATATGGCTTCATGGAGCTTCAACTCTAGGTTATCCGTCTCTTGCTTGCATTTCTTTTTTACAGTTGATGGCAGTCGTCTCATTTTATCGGAGATCAAACTGGTAACTGTTGAGTAGCTTAAAGATGGGGACAAGTGGGAAGGCACCACATTTAGTAACGGACTATCTTCCTCAGATACATTATGAAGAAAACTGTAAACCGAATGCTCCATTTTGTAATCCATTTTCAAATCCAAATTGCAATCTCCTTTTGAGACCAACTGCAATCATCAGACATCTCTATCCCCAATATGTCATCATAAGAGATGTTCCACAAATTGAGATCGAATTAATTATATTATTTACCGATCTTCATGGATTCTGGCTTCTAGTCATCGCCACTTTGTTCAATATGAACTTTTCTCAATATTCTAATGGACCTGTCTTTGTGGAGAATTTTTTTATTAAATCGAAAAAATATGTCTCAGCTAGTTTCTTATAAACAAAACATTTCATCGCTGAAAGATTCTGCGATTTTAAGTGC
The DNA here is from genome assembly GCA_932178445.1 of Andricus quercusramuli. Lineage (NCBI taxonomy): Eukaryota > Metazoa > Arthropoda > Insecta > Hymenoptera > Cynipidae > Andricus > Andricus quercusramuli. The sequence continues at coordinate 317,750 of CAKNXH010002116.1, read as the reverse complement.
AGTACGTGTCTAATTTACTATAAATTCGATCAGTGTTAATGAAATCCCCGAAAAAAATTTTCTATACATTTTGTGCGGGGTCCTTTCCGGAGCATTATTGCATTAATGCTTTTTGATAACGTCCTAGGTTTCAGAGTGTATAATAATTAATCATAATTAACAATGAAGAATAAATCAAAATTTTTATTTTTTATTCTTCTTTAAATATTTTGAACATCGTAAACTACAGCGATCAGTCGGAAAATCTAACATGCAAGAACTTTGAATTTAAATTTCCAAAATTTTTTTGTTTTTAAATATATTGAAAGCGACTTTTTGAAAATGGATCCAAAGGAACTTTTCCTTTTTAGTGTTGAAATGTTTGGGATTACAGATTACCCAATCAGTCGCAATGACTCATACGCTAGGACCGTGCGATTAAATTTTTAGGATTTCTTTTTAGTTTTCAATATTTTGAACCTCAAAATCGAGTTTTTTCTAAAACGGCATTATGGATCTATACATTTTCTTACGTAACGAGGAAATTATAAAACAGTGGACAGATTCAAATATTCGGAATTTTGGGCCTGCACGTTACTTCGAAATACATTTTGAAAATGAAGGATGCCCAAGGGGTAAAAGACAGCAGCATTTTCACCTCATATCTCAAGTCGGAAGAGCCTATTTCGGAGTCGCTTGTGGAAGGGCGTACAATGTTCCTGCCAAAGATGAGCATCTTACCGGACCTTAAGAGTTACAGGCCAATCACTTGTCTGAACACATTGTATAAGATCTTCACAGATACCGTCAATGATAGGATTGTTCGGACAATCGGACCTGTGTCGCAAAAGTTGTACGAACAACGTGGCTCCAAGAAAGGCGTAGCAGGACGTAGGGAGAACCTGCTCATCGATATATGTGTGTGCAATGACGCAGCATTCTATTAGCGCTATTTATCGATGGAATGAATTGCCAACCAGAAAGCTTTCGATTCGACCTCGCCAGGCTTATCATCTCTCTCCTCGAAAGCTTAAAGGTTCATCCGCACACTTTGGAGTGCATGGAGAGATTGATGCCACTTTAGAAAATCTGATTTACTGTTTCATCTGGGAAACATGGAGTGAGCGCTCTCCTCATTTGCCTATCATTATTGCCAGCATATCTGGTACTTCATTATTCATAGGTGTATTCCTGCGGCAAACGTGGAAATCGAAAGCATCAGGTCACTCATGTTTTCTACATGGATGATCTTAAGGTGTAAGCTAACAATAAAGAGCAACTAAATCTAGGTCTACAGATTATCGAGAAATATACTCAGCAGATTGGAATTGAGTTTGAGTTAGAAAAATGTGCTAAGGTTTATTTGAAGCGCGAAAAACTGAATGGCCTGGGCGTGCCACAGAGCCGCATTCAGGACCTAACATCTATAAAGGACACTTTCCAAAGCAGATACAAATGTCTCATCCGACGGATTTGGTCTTCCGAACTGTCGGCGAGGGTCGTTCCGTATAGTCAGGGTGCACGAGACTTTTACCGGATCATCATATCGAGTCGATCGCAGACTGTAACTACCTATCTCACGATCGTAAGGCGTGGTTACGGCTGAAATATTGCGGCGATTTTGCCGGGGGCAGGTGCAATTTTTCAGATTGTGATTTTATGCGAGTGTGAATTTTGCATCATAAGCTGCAGGCGGATGATGCAATAACACAAGTTAACAAGCACTAATGAGCACCAGAGCGAAAAAGTTGTGTTAGAAAGACTTAACGAGAAATACTAATTTTATATTGCATAGAATGGAGTTAAGACCACCCCCCCCCCCTGCATCGGTTGATGTCCCAAAACGGAAAAATTTGTCGAAACAGGCGCTTTGCCCTTTTGCCTAAAAACAAACCTTCAATCATTAAAAGATTTGTTCAAGTTAAATCGAAATTTATTTCAAGAAGATGCTAACACCAGTTTAAAGTTACCTATGCCAGTGTCTAGAGTACATCATGTAGAAAGTGCACATGCGCAGCTTTTTCATCAGTGCCTAAAGTAAGTCATCTTCAAACTCCGCGTGCGCGAGAATTGTTAATTTTGTCCTCGAAAATATATCACAAAATTGAGTTTTTACGCATGTGTACAATACACATGGACAAAACCATTATTCCTCTTAAAGTGTCTTACTAAAAGAATAAAGAAACGTTAGGGAACAATAATCTGTGCGTTTTTATGTATTGTTTTTATTGATTTTCAATAAGCTCGCAGTTTTCGGTATATGAGCGGTCGAAAACATCGGCACCCACCAATGCCCAAGAATCGAATACCAACTAACTGAAAACAAACCCGCAATGGAAAAAACCATCCTCATAAGGCACAGCATAAAACAAGGTTTAAACACCAATTTTTTTACGGTGTTTTCGTAAAACATTTATTTTATTCTAACGCTAATTCGTATACATTTAAAACAACATGAGCTGTTTAAGGGATCATAAACGAAATGATTTGTAAATAAATAATTGAAATTCATTATGAGTTATCTTCGTTCAATGTATGTCGGTTTTTCGCCTTGCACATTATTTACCAACTTTGCATAATGACATAAAATGTCGTGTTTGAGGAGCATTTAAAATCTTTCATCCCCACAACCTAGACATTTTATCAAGAACTCCATGGAATTCAATATTTTCTGAACATTTTCAATTTATCACAGAGATGGGAGAAAATTTCATAGAGATAAAAGAAATCTTTGCCAAGATGGCCAACGGGTCGGATTGCGATTCAGATGGCCCCGACAAAACTGTAATAGACGGCAGTATCTCGGTTACGAATCTCTTACCAATGTACAAGTGTTGCAAATTAGCGCCTGTGAAATCGGTTGTGTGCATTAATTGTGGTGCTACGTAGGTAGGTGTAAGTGCTGTGAAGCTCCTGAGACCTCATCTTCAACGCCTGAGTCTACGAAAGATGGATCTGGAGTATCTTATTTGCGTGAACTTTTAAAAAGACAATAGGTAATCATCAATGGTAAAGATTATATGATTGATTCACTGAAAAAGGAATTAAAAATTATGAAGGTGAAAGCCGCAGAGTTTGAGGAAATGAAGAAGCAAGATGGCGGGACTTGGCCGAAACCTGTTACTTCATATCGAGACGCAGCCCTTGTCATAAAGCCTAAGAACGAGACACAAACATGTCAGGAAACGACAAAAGCCGTCAAAAATAAAGTCAGTCCTCGTGAACTTTCGGCTCGTGTCACATCACTAAGAAGCATCTCAGGTGGAGGTGTCGTGATCAGCTGTTCTGACTTCAACTCCTGGGAGAAGCTATCTCAGGCTGTTAAAAATGAGCTAGGTGACAAATACATAATTAAAGAGCCACGCAAGACCTACCCTGAAGTAAAAGTTTTGGGAATACATGCCAATGAAATTGAAGAAAACGATGAGCTGATACCCAAAATCAGCAATCAAAACCAAATTTCTGATGGTCCTGAATTTAAGATGAAAGTTCTCTTCAAAGAAGTTAACAGAAATAATAAGAATTTCTATACAGTTATTCTCAAAGTTGGTCAATCCACTCACAACACACTAGTCGAAAAGCGAAGAATTTATGTAGAGTGGGGCAGCTGCAAGTTACTCGATCATGTGAGCGTTTTGAGATGCACGAAATGTCTCAAATTTGGCCATATGGCTAAACACAGTCACAACACTTACCACACTTGTCCACAATGTAGCGATTCCCATGCAGAAGCCGAATGTGCGTCATCTATAAGAAAATGTACAAACTGCTTCCATGCGGCCACAATTCTAAAGATCCCTGGCGTAAAATTTGACCACTTAGTTTTTAACAAAGACTGTTTATCCTACAAGAAAGCTCTGTCGAGAGCGGCCAGTAGAATAGACTATGCTCGCGAATAGCAATTCGATCTGTCAAGTCGTTCTTTCGGCAGCTTATTTGACAAACTTGATTTGAATGCTACCACCAGCCGACAACAAGAGAGACGGTCTGCACCATGTACACAATGTGACTCACCATGTGACCACAAAATTTATTACCAAAATGTTCGTGGCCTACGAACCAAACTTATCAATCTACAGAATGCTATTGCTCTCTCGGAATTTACATACGACGTTATTATTTTGACAGAAACGTGGCTCAATTCCAATCACTTCAACGCTGAGTTGGGTATGAATAATTACACTGTCTACAGAAGGGATAGAGACAACCTATCGAGTAACTTTGAACGAGGTGGGGGAGTACTACTCGCGGTACACTCGAAATTTCGAAGCTTTGAATATCGAGCACCAATTACTTCTGTCGAGCAGATTTCTGTAATAATTTTCAATGGAAATGAGCGCACCTTGTTAGGAACAGCTTACATTCCGCCACTATCACGTCCAGAGGTTTATTTCAATCACTGCACCGCTACAGAATCTGCTCTTGAGTCTTCTAAGCCCACGGCTACAATCATCGTTGGCGACTATAACATCTCTAACATTCGCTGGACGAACGACGATCGAGGATTACGTATCCTCTCTAGCAACGGGGCCTTGCCTTCTGCAAGAGAGAGCACAAATGCGCTTTTTGACACGTGCGGTTTTTATAACCTTTTCCAAAAAAACCAAGTGCAGAATACTTGAGGTAAGATTCTTGATTTGGTTTCTACTTCCTTGTATGCAACTACTGTGCGTCAATCTTCCGATTCTCTCTTGCCCAGCGATGTATACCACCCTCCACTAGATATTTTTCTCCCAAAGGAAATAATCGCGTCAAGCTCTGATACATACTTTTATCTAGATTTCAAAAATTCGAATTGAGCAGCAATAACTTCCCTTCTGAGTACAGTAGATTGGGATGCATTATTTACTCAATTGCCACTAGAGGATTGTGTCACTCATTTTTACGCGGTCTTGTACGACTTAATTGAATTATATGTGCCATGGCGAAAAACTCGTAGCGATAAATATCCTGTATATTTTTCTCGAGACTTAGTTAATATGCTCTCCCAAAAAAGAGCGGCTCATTATCAATTTATAACTTCAGGGAATCAGACTGACCGCGAAGTTTTCTCTAATTTAAGAGCTAGGTGCAAACTTTTACGTAAATATTGCCGTATTGGTCATATTATTAATGTAGCGCATAGTATTTCTGGGAACCCGAAATACTTTTGGAAACATGTTAATAATAATAGATCCTGCAGTGACATGCCTAACGTGATGCATCTGCAAGACAAACAAGTCAGAACTGATCAGGAAATCGCCAATTTATTTGCGGATAACTTTGCTTCTGTCTATGAGACGAATACATTACCCGAATTTAAACAATTGAATAGTTCTACCCTTGATATTAGTAATGTTGAAATCGCATTGTCAGAAGTTTTTGAAAGGGTCAGTATGGTAAACTGTAATAAAGGTGCTGATCCCGATGGCATCCCTCCTCTATTCTATAAAAACTGCTGCTGCGCAATATCTAGGCCAATTTGGTACCTTTTTACTAAATCTTTATCTACCGGTTTATATCCTTCTCAATGGAAATCTAGTCACTTTGTTCCAATCTACAAAGCAAATGATAAATCGGATGTTAAGAACTATCGACCCATAAATATAATAAACACAATAGCGAAAATCTTTGAGAGTATTTTAACTGATAAACTGTCAATTTGGTGTAGAAATTGTATTGCTGAGGAGCAGCATGGGTTTATTTCTGGTAGGTCATCTTGCACTAACCTTACTTTATACACTCAGTTTATCGCGGAGGCGCTTGATAGTAATAAGCAAGTTGATGTAATTTACACTAAATTTTCTCGTGCTTTCGACAAAGTTAATCACACGAGGCTGATTCAGAAACTAGAGGCATTTGGAATTCATGGCAATTTACTGAAATGGTTTAATAGTTATCTGAGCGGTTGGCGGCTTGCTGTGAAGTTCAACGGTGTGTACTCCCAGGAATTTACTGCAACGTCTAACATACCTCAAGGATCACACATGGGTCCGCTGTTATTTAATATTTATGTTAATGACATTATACAAATATTTATCATTGTTATGGCCTTACTTTTTGCTGATGATTTAAAAATGTACACCATCATTACATCCCTTGAGGACGCTGCTGCAGTTGAAAAAGATATTACCGCCTTTCATATGTGGTGCCTGGAAAATGGGATGACTTTAAATATTTCTAAGTGTAAAACGATGCGTTTTTCGCGAAAAATATATCCTGTCGAATTCGAATACTCGATAGACGGGTCTGTCCTCGAAGTTGTTCATGTAATGCGCGACCTTGGAATTTTTGTAGATGATAAACTCTCTTTCTTCCAGCATATTGTGTATTGTAGCGCTAAAGGTCTAAAGATGTTGGGATTTATCAAACGTCACTCGGTTGAATTTAAACAACCATACACATTACGCTTATTATATGTCACGTTAGTTAGACCCATTCTAATGTACTGCTCACAAGTTTGGTCTCTACACTACGCCTCGCATAATAAAAAACTGGAAAGGGTTCAACATAGGTTTCTCTCATGAGCGGCAATTAAGTTAGATCTTGTTAATCCACGATTGTCGCACGATTATTCGCATATTGCTGCTGCTTTAAATATAAGCTCCTTGAAGTCACATCGAAAAGCGCAAGATATTCTATTTATGCACAAGCTATAGTCAATAGAAATATTACCTGTCCTCAATTACTTGAAAGTGTACACTTACATGTGTCGGGTAGATCCCTGCGAACCTCTACCGATCTACCTCACATATTCCATTTATATAAATTCAGATCTAGTTTCGGCGAACATTCACCAATATCTCGAATGACTAGAATCGCAAATGATTTAGATAAGGAAGGGCTTACTGTTTTTGGCCCTTCATACTCTCGTTTCTACGCTAGTGTCAGATCGTACATTCTAGTCGATTTTTCTTAAGTTTAGATTAAGATTATATTTAATTTAGGTTTAGATTAACTAGAAATTTAATATTCTTCATTGCTCACATCTGTAATTGGGCTACTTGCTCGTTATTTGAATAAATAAATAAATAAAAAATTGGAAATTATTTCTTCAAAAAACAGATTATTTCTTCAACAAATTATTTCTTCATGCCTGTCATCGAAAGGCTTGTCGAGTTTGTCCAAAGGGACTGTGAGGAGAAACTAGATGAGATCCTTGACTCTATTTTAATGGGATTTTTTAAAGAGATCGAAGCTCTTGCAGCGAATGTATTCCACCTGTTCCAGCTGAAGGATACCTCAGCGGCAGCGAAAGTAATGCAACTGTCCTATTGAACTTTTCGTAGACTCCAGGCTTTTCATGCACGCTCATTCTTTTTACAACCACACAAATGTAGCTATTACTTGTCAACATATGTTAGACACTTGATTAGTACACTTGATGCATGGAATTACATACACAATTTATTATTTCAGAAACAGTTTTTAGTAAATAATTAACTTGCTTTATCTACTTAGGATTGAATTCATAACTATATTTTTATCAAGGACTCGACTGAAGTAAAAATCCTAAATTCCAAATGGAAGATACATTAAAAACTGTAAAAAAATTTCTTCTTAATATTGGATTCGCAATTCTGACTGAAAATTCGTGATAAGCGCACCAAAAATAACTCAAAAGCAATTTTCAAGTTCATTTTTGGCCGCCAATTCGGATTGGCTATTGAAAATTTTTGAATTTTTACATAAAATTAATTAATGAATGCAAGTTGAATAAAGCCTAGTCATCTTATGTGATAAGGGTCATCGTCAACAAATCTTAATAGAGGGTGAATGAGGCGCTAAACATTGTTTCCAGAACACTTCAAATGGTAATTTTCGATACATGCGTTCAGAAGTTAGAATTAGTGCCTAATTAGAGAACCTCATGAACTAATTAGAAATTAATCATGTCCGATTCGTATATGTATAGATGGAAAATACTAATTAATGTTTTTTTGAAAAAAAATCTTAATTTTCAACTCATCCCCCATTATGTGTTGATGATCCTCCTTGCAACATAAACAAACTACTCTCTAAAATTGAATCAGCGATGAGTATACCGCTAATTCAAATCAGCGTATATACGCTGGCAAATCAGCGAAATTCAGCTACTAATTAGTGAAATGTCAATGATCAGCAGCTAAATTTCGCTTCTTCAGCTGCGTATATACGCTGATTTGAATTAGCGGTATACTTATGGCTGATTCAGATTTAGAAAGTAAGTTCTATTGAAATTGCATTCATTAAAGACTCCACAAAAACTGTCGTCAAACTCTGACCATCTGGTTGAATTTTCCAGTAATTTTGACTCGTCCGATGTGTTGAGAAATTTCGATATTTATTTCGCATAGATAATTGGAAAAATGTTTAAATAAGCTCTTTTTTTATTTTTCTCGTGGTCCGTTCATTTTTTTAATGCTGAAGTTTGTCCAAATCTACTATCCTGAAACGAGTTTCTTTTACTTTCGTTTTATATGCATAAATGGTTGATCCTCAGTATTGGTTTTATCTGAAAAATGAATCGCTGATTCCAACAAATGTCGATGTTTCGAGGCCAACAGAGTCATATAAAATGGTTGCGAGATAGAAGAATTCAATGATGAAGAAACATTCAATATTTAAGGGTGGTTTATTTTCACCACTTACAAAGGTGGTGGGACCTGCTGGCCCCCGAACCATGGTTAAACTCGACGGCGTATTGTAGTCTGGGAGCTGGTTAAAGGTGAGTCAGGTAGCGTCAGGTTGGTCGGCTGAGGATTCCAATTGCTCAGGAGACGCGACCGTGCAGACGGATCACCATCAGTATTAATTACGTAGGAAAATTTCAGGAAATATTTTCTTTATGTCTGTGCCCCAATCCGTTGAGAAACCCTCTTTCATTTCCTGAATTAGATATAGTTTTCTTTTCTCTTCTTCAGCTCTATTTATTATTTTCTTTGCTGCCTTCCTTTTTCTCAATTTTTCCTTCCTTTCTTCTTTCCTTACTTTCCTTTCTTCTTTCAATTTTTCATCTCGTCTTTTCCTGGTAGCTTCCTTTGCGTACTTTTTTGTCTATTTTTTAGAAGTCTCCTCATTTCTTCTATTTCCTGTTCTTTCTGCTGTCTATATAATTCAATCCTTCTACGATGTACCTCTCTTCCTTTTTCCTGTTTTCTTTTTTCTTCTGCCTTCTTCTGCGATTCCTGAATACTTTTCATGACCATTGCTCGTTTTTCTGCCGCTAATTTCAATTGATTCTTTTTTTCCGATTCTTCGTTGATTTTCCTGTTCTTTCTTGATTGTGACATCTTTCAGTTCAGTTAGCTTGTGCATGATATTTATGAGTTTTTGATTGTTTGATACCAAATGTTTTAGTTGAGTTAATGATTATTGATTTATTTGTGTATTCTTTGCCTTTATCTGTGAATAAAAGTCTTGGAGTTCCCCATTTTAAAAATATACATTTATGAAATTCTTTTTCGATTGTTGATGCTAATTTATTTTTAACTGGAATCATTTCTATTCGTTTCGTTTCTTTCTTTCTTTTGCTTTCTTTTTTTTTCCATTTGTAAAGCCAGATTTCCCACTCGGATTCTAATCTTTTAGTAGTTGCGCACGGATCAAGGTATATTTCGTGAAATAAAAGTGCAGGTTCTATGTCTTCAAAGGACGATGAGACACATAAAATGAGGAGGACACGCTGAAGCGCGATAATCCTAATTTCATGAACTACAAAGCGCTCGCTTGGCGATTGTATTATACCCTCTGAATATGGTATAAACAAGGCTCTTCTGTAATACTCCTCATGTGTTTGTAAAGTAAGTAGTTTTTTCTATGCCGTTGCGTTCCAACGATTCCAGAAACGGATGGAGTAACTCCTACTTCCGCACCGGTATCTGAAGCTTTTTCAAATAATCCTTTTAATTCTTTATCAGTATAGTTTCTGAATTCTTGAATCTTTCCAAGAAATATTTCTACATAACTGATTGCATCACCTAAATCGAGAAATTTACTTTGAAAGTAAACAGACAAAATCTGAGTTAAGCTCAGAACTTTTCCTGAGACTTGCAAAACAATGATAAATTGAAAGGTACACAACCGACTATGCAAGCAGCTTCTTTTATCACTACTATCTTCTTCTTCCTCGACGATAACTTCTAACGCCTTTACAATTGGAATAAAAGAAACCGCAAAAATATTTACTCCGTTGTGTCGGTCTGTCCAACATGTATCACAATATTTATTTGAACCGGACACAATGGTTTCTCTCCCAGCTTTTGTATCTTTTAAACTTGGCAACTGGATCTCGATTTGCGTTACTTGGTTTAATTTGAGGTGTCGGTTGATAGATTCGGTTAGACGTTTGCGTGTTGTGACATGATGCAGTTTTAATTCATTTTTTGAAATCTCGCTTCGCAGATTCGAATTTCGGAAGTGAGTACAAGTTTCTTTCAACGAATCGAAATTGTTGAATACGAAAGTTCACTTAGATTCACTTAAATCGTTTAAAGTTAACTTCAAGCAATGATTGGTACAGCAAGTGTACGAAGCCAAAGAATACTTACGATTAATAAATGCTTGAACACCTTTAAATTCATCACTCATTGTTGCTGCGCCATCATACCTCTGCACTAGCATCATATTCAAATCAATACCGAGGGATTTACGAGTTTCTTTCAAACTTTTGGCCAACCCTTCGCCAGTAAAATCCGTAACAGCTACAAAAGTGGGAAAATCTCCGCGCAACACCATTAAATCTTCGTCAACGTACTTAGCGCACAAAGAAAACTGTTCAGTTCCTTTAATATCACGAGAATCTTCTGCTAAAACGGCTTAGAATCTTGCTTTCCTAATTCGGTTTATAATTTCATCTTGAATGTACCCACCACACGATAAGCGACCAGAGTCAATGCGACCCCGTAGTGTGATTTCTTGACGTCCGCAGAAGATTACAGTTTCAACCATACTCGATAATCTTTCATTATTTTCAACAACTTCTTCTTTGGCTTGCTTACTTACTTGCATCGCAATACTGCCCGTGTACCGTCGTACACACTTAAAAATCCTGCAGCCCGTATTTCTGCTTCTTTGTGAAACGAATTTTTTTCATGCCCTGGGAATTTTTCTAACGCTCCCTTTCCTAGACCACTTAAAGATTTAATGCCAAACAGAATGCATACTTTCCAAAGTGCCCCCTTCAATGTGTCTGAATAAGCCAGCCATTTGTATCTTTCCAACCAATTGATGTTGAACAATCTTTTTTTGTGAGCCCAGTACTTTCAACTCTAATTTATAAGATAACTACGTCGGAACCTACCTCGTTTACTATCCCAATTTCCGACGTCATTTCCAAATTGGGTTCCGACGAAGGTTTCGACGTAGTTTCCGACGTAGGTTTCGATGTCAAGATTATCTTTCTGTGACACTTCTATTTTTTACATCAGCCTGAAGAACAAAAACCACCGCCCTGGTGGTGGAAGGCAGCCCCCCCCCCACTAGTCTTCTCCTGACTTGAGAAAACTGATATCCCTGAAGTAATTCATTTCATGAATTAATAATAACCTTGTTTTATAGAGACCACCTCATTTACAAACTATGAGTAATGCAGAAACGGTTCAATATAATTCGATTAATCATTTTTATAAAGTTAAATTAGAGCGGGAGAAAACCAGGATCAGCCGGAACGCTCAAATGCTACTAAATCGACCCTAATAAAAAGGGAAATTATTCTGTCATTATTTAATAAATGTGAAATTATGTTCTTCTTTTTACGCTCTTGCCTAGTCGGTGGCAGTTCGAGGCTAACTAATCCTGAGCGAAATTAAAAGATCCTTTTGAAAACCGTCACCATACGGGACTTCAAGGATCACGATGAAATAATTATTCCGCTTTGCTGACATTTCGTCTGACTATATGTGAAAATAATAATAAATAGAGATGGATGCAACACTTGAGGGAAAACCATTACTTAATACCAAAGTTCTCGAACATTCATTTTGTTTATCAATTGGCTGCAATGTTAATATTTTCGAGAATATTTTTCATAGACACCCCATAATATGCGCTTTGTGTCTCGCCAGTCGCTCCTTGTATCTTACCAAGGAAACATACAATAAACCGATTACCTTTAGTGTCTTCTCTAATAATCTTAATATTCCTCATTATGTTTTCCTTCGAATTCTTTTTATTTATAGGTGCTTTGCTTTAACAATTTCCACCTGGTTCCAATGATCTTAGTTTGTACCTCTCGCTGTTTACTTGATTCTGTAAGGAAAACTATGAAGATATATTATATCAGCCAGTAACAAATTATAATTTTAGAATTGTAATTAGATAAGTCTACGCTGAAGCTTAAAACACATAAATTGAATTTTTTATCACCGCCAACCAAAAATTTGATAGTGGTCCAAAAAATTATATCTCAATCCTACAGAACAAAAGTGGCGTAGCGATATGTCTCGAGAATCTCGCAATCATTGTTGTTACAAAAATAATTGGCTTCGAATTACTTGAAGCTTTGTATCATTTCGAACTATTTAAAATTAAGTTTAGAATTTACCCCTTTTGATATGCAGAATCATAGAGTAAAGTAAAATCATAAAGTTTGAAAGGAGGCTCATACTTTCTAAAAATTAGAGGGTTTCTTTGAGGTTTCCACCAAAAATTGGCATTTTCAAACAAAAATCTTCAACAAGGTTTCCTATTTTCAAAAACTTTAGATTATTTGATTTAGAGTTTCACGCCGGAAATTGTTTTTCTTCTTTGACACAATTTTCTGTAATGGTAAGTTGAAAAAATAATTTCCAATTTACATCTTACTCACTTTTATCTATCTTAGAATTTCTAAAACAACAAAATAAGATCACAACTTTTTTAAAATAGTAAAATTTACAATCTTCAACAGTTTCGAATTGTGATAGTGTTTTTCGTAAGGAATTCCTATTTTTATCAAAAAATCATTATATATTGAAGAAGATTTACAATTTTTAACAGTTTTACGTTATTTTCAGCCTCTAATTCAGAAATCGTGGTTTTTAGACTGAAATAAATACATTTCATACATTTCACAGGATTTATTAATTTTGGAACAAGTTAAAGTTAGAGTAACATTCCTCACAGGAAATCGGTGATTTTTAATAAATGAATAGAAAATTAGGATTCAAAGAAGAAGTTTTGTACGGATGTTATGTTAGTGTTTTTCATTGAATATCAGTATTTTTAACAAAAAATCATTAGGTTTAAAAAAATAATTACAATATTTGAACAATAATATGTTATCTTAGCGTTTTTCCTTGGCAATAATTTATTTGAAACAAAAATCTTTTCTAGACTTCAAAAAAAGTATTTACCATTTTAAATAATTTGAATTTGAAGTAAAGATATCAATTAAAAATATATTTTTCCTACTTTTTCCTATTATTATTGATAACACATACTATGGCATAATCTAAAATAATATACAATATATTTATAATGTGAAATATAAGTTTTTTCTTATACATAGAAAATCAAACCATTGCATTTTTGATATAAACACGAACTTCGGAAAAGAAATATTAACATGAATTATTATTATTCGAATATTGTAATTTTTTCGTTAATTATGACATTTTTTATAAAATAGCGAAAAGCACTAACATAACTGAAAATTGCTTAAGCTAGTGAATCATCTTTGAATTGCATTTTTTTATTGAAAATGCCAATTTCTAACGAAAAAATCGAACATAATCCAAAATTAATAAAAGATTCTGAAGGTTATTCAAATTATACTGGTTTTGGTTTCTAAAGACCAGTTTCTGGCGTAACACACTAACGGAACCAAAAATTCTTCAAAAATTATAAACCTTTAAAATCTAATGTTTTTTTCTTTAAAACCCCGATTTTCTGTGCAAAAGGCTTACATAATACAAAATTGTTACATAATTTAATAGTTAAGATTTAAAATGCAAGATATAAAGCAACTTCTAGTAATGAAAAGCCGTTTTCAACATTTTAAAACGTTTTCAACAACAATGATTTGCGAGATTTTCGAGATATATCGTTACACCACTTTCTTTAAGTAGGATTAACCTAGAATAAATGCTTCAGGAAAAATTATATAATAAACTTGTTTTAGATTGTATTTTAGTTTTTAAATTACCCGCAGGGCGAGAAAGTGCATCTTATTGCGGAGGCAGAACCCATCGCCGGTACTTATTATTCTCATATATTGCATAAGAACCTCCATCGCGTGTCACTAAGGCACCATTTTTAGGAACGATTTTCTTTCGTTGAGCTGATCGTGGAAGAAAAATATAGTAATTAATTAATTCAAATACCAAAATAATCACGATCTTACGTAGAATTACTAAATTGTACTATTTTGTTAAAGGGCCTTGAATTTCACAAAAAAAGATACTAGACACCTGTAAATATATTCATCAAATTTATAAAAATAGCCATTATCAAAATAGTTCAATACAAGTTTTTATATAGGATTTTCTCAAAGTTCTGTTTATCAAAAGTTCAAGTTGTTCCTGAAAGGATTACAGTAATACGACGTCTATCCGGAACTATCTGTCCTTGTGGTGTACCAGTAGAAAGAGTTAATTTTCTTCAACGACGATGACATTCCTTTCAAAGTACTGCACCTTGACAGCCAGAACCTTCTTTCAGTGATCCTACCACATTCGGAAGCACTCCTTGAGGTCACCTTTCCGAATAGTCAACAACTGGTTCTTTGCATTCTGTTTTATTTCCTCTACGCCTCAAAGCCGTGTTTCACCAGAAATTTCTACATAAGCTGCCATGAATGGACAGGTGCGTTGGCATGGTAAGCCACCAAGTCGCCTCTTTTCCACAATGCAGGCCAAATCTTAGCTCAAAATTTCCAATAATTGACACTCGCACTCGTTCAACATATTGAGGTGATGTGGCCACACTTTCAGAATCATAGCGATGGTTTTCGGTTATAAGCAGCCAAGTTTTTGACAAAATTCAATGTACAATCTTTGTTTGGTGCGTTCCGTCATCATAAAATGCGACGCTTCCGTGGTTAGGCGATTACCTTACAGAGGTCCCCTCCAAATGTTTCACATCTACTCTTGACAATAACACAACTAAGTATAAAGTTAGAGAACAAGGTCGGATACTTTCCGCACACGCCTTGCATGGCCACCGCCATTTGAAATTTCGATCGCGGAGTTGAAAATTCTCTAGTCCTCGGTTATTCCTCCAAATCTTTTACATAAAAGAATCTCGCAATGGTGAATTAAATAAGTAGACTCTGACTTCAATTTTAGCAAATTCGATTTATGCGTTCCAAGAATTACGTCGCGCCGGGGTTTCGGATGAGAGGAGCCGCGAGGGGATGTTCCGTGGTTACCATTGCATTACAAAACAGTAGCATAGCGATAAAGCGCATTACCCCAACGGCCTAGCTGGAGAACTGCGTTACGTTGCGCCAAATTGCGTCAGTTCACTCTCAGTGTTCAGACGGCCCGGACTGTCTTTCTTCCTAAAAACTCTTTGAATTGTATTTTACTTTTTTAATTACCGTTTTGAGTTGAAGATTCATAAAACTCTCCATCTTGGTATTTTCCAGGAGGTTTTGAATCTTGGTGCAGTAAATCATGATTCATGAATTTGACTGGCGATAACGGACGTTGCTGACTTGAACCTGCAACTTGTTCTAAAAGAAAAATATTATTACTCATTTTCTCAGATAAAGAAATTCCTCTACCAAGAACTGCCGACAATTATCAACAAAACATATAAATTGTCAACTAACAATGTAATAGTTATTTTAAACAAAAAATTTCAATCAAAAAGATCTATTTTAAACTAAAATAATGAACATTGAAAAAAAAATGCATTTTTAATTAAAGTATTTAACCTTTAACCATGTTGTTGAAATTTCAACCAAGAAGATTGATTTTCTACCAAAAAAGACATATCAACAAAATGTTTCTATAGATTCTAGAAAATTTGGAATTCCAGGATAACCAAAAATTTCAATTTTCCAACATTGAGCTATAAATCTCGATGGCACTGAAAATTCATTTTTCATTCAATAAAGTTTCAATTGTAAACAAAATTTCAAGGGATTTCAAAGGATTGGAAATATTTTAGCGCATCATAAACGATTCTAGGGAGGCCTTCAGAAATTAAAAACATTTCAAGGAATATCGAGGAATATCATGAGATTTCATGTAATTTAAAAGATTTTAGGGTATTTTAAAAGATTCCAAGAAATGCCTATATGTTTCAAGAAATTTCAAAGGGTAGAAAGATTCAGGATATTTCAAAAGATTTCCAGGATTTTTTTTAATGAAGTTTCAATTTTAGATCAAATATCTTACATTAGTGGTAACATCCCTTTGAAAAAGAAAAAACAATTTTAAATGAAAATTTCAAGATGTCCATTCTAAGACCGCTACCGCCTTCAGATCAATCATCACGAATGCAACTGGTTACCAATTGGTTACTTATTTGCCAGAATAACTTCGTTATCACTATCGCTGTCAAATAAAGCAACTAGTTAAAAGAAACTGATTGCTTCCCACCATTGATTCAATAAAGGTATTCGATAATAAGGGTATTGGATTAAAAGGCTAACAATTTACCATTCGAATTCAGACGTTGGGGGCGTGGTGGAGCCCACGACGTGTAAAGTTCTTCCCGCTCCACAGCAGTTAATCTTTGAATCGTCCCACTTCGGTGATCGAATCTAACAAGATGTCCACGGTTGTCGTAAAATATTCCATTCCCGTAAGGTGACTCACGTAGCTGGCGACGCATTGATTCTATAAGAAACAAAGCAATTTTTGATAACAAATAAACAAAATAACAAATAAATACAATTTACGAAATAGCACTCAATGATCGAAGAACAAGCAGGTAACTTTGGAGGATTGTTCGTCTGTACGTGCCTCTCAATAATATTTCGTTCGTACGTGCATTCAGAACAAGTCCCGAAACATTTACCCTATTATTTAATAGTGAAGGAAGAATTTAAGTATTTAACAAAGTCCTTGCAATTGAGGCTTTCGATTATCGAACGAGAACCGTTTTCGGATAAACTTAGTAGCGTTAACGATCCTGAAGAAACACCTGGTAGAAAATGTAACCTTCTCTTGTCGTTTCTATACATGAAAGGTAACGTAACGAATTTTTCAATTAGGTGGCTCATCCCCAAAATCTTGGCTAAAAATTTCCGACACAATAGTTTTTGAAATTCTGAGATCTTCTTCTATCTCTCTCACTGTTAAGCGACGATTTACATTAATCAACACTCGCAGTTGTTCCGCATTTTTGAAGTGTATTGACTGTTGCAGGTCTGTCAAAGCGAGGATCACTTCTCACTAAAGTTCCACTTTTAAATCGCCCAAGCCACACTTTAGCTTGAGTATCACTCATAGATTGATCACCATACATTTTCTGAATCATATTTTTTGAACATGAATGGCGAAGTTTCTGGCAAAATTTAATGCACACTCTTTGTTTGGTGCGTTCCGTCATCCTGAAATGCGACACGTACGTGGTTACGTGTTTTCGCAAATGCGTACGCTAGTCGACTGAAGATTTGCTGGTTCCTGTTATCTAATGGAGGGACTCACAGAGGTGCCGACTGAATGGTAAATACCTTTTTGACAATAGCACAACTGGGATAAAGTGAGAGCTCAAGGTCGAATACTTTCCGGACATACTTCTCAGTGTATGTTCGAAAATTCTTTACCGATTCAGGAAAGCTGTTTCTCTGAAGATTGTAAATCTGCAAACATCACTGATTAATGTGATGTAATCAGATACCTGGAAGACTATGCAATCGCTGCTTGACATTAGTTGCATAAGGGAAATTTCACAAGCGCACTACTTCCACTCGCTTTGACTCTTTTCACCTAATTTGAAACCAGAACTTTCTTAGAAATTTTGTTGGGAGTGAAGTTGTTCCATTTCCAAAAGGTTAAGTCCAACAGTGCCTCAAATGCTGAACAAAATTTTCTTTATTGTAATAATTTGAATGGCTAAATTAAAAGGTCAGTCAATAGTGTCAAGTTTCGCGAGTGCACTTGAAATTTGGTATCGATGGCAATCGCCTCTAATCCATTTCGAGATTCTGGGGAGAAGAGGCTTTTTGTTCTTGGTCTAGATCAGTCTTCTTAAGAAAAATACAAAACGATATCTCAGTTATGATCTGTAATTGATATAAACAACTTTGAAGGTACCATTTCAATTAATTTGAAGTTTGCAACTAGCATGACAGACATGATATGTCATAGCAGATCTATCCTTTGTAAGTTGCGTGTTGGGATAAAATAATTTTAGCGACAGTGCTGATTTTAGAGCCATCGCCAGTGTATTACAGAATCACTGTAGTTTGCGTGATGCAGACGTAGAGAGTAAATCGCATGAGTAGTACACGAACTAGGTACAAGCATCAGTTTTCAAAAGCGACTCTGATAAACTTATTTTTGATAATATTTCACCGACTGAACATCACTCGATGATGGGCGCAGTTCACACTGTGTTTGAACATATGCTTGAGAAAGTATTAATGAAGAAAACTTAGTCTATGCAAAATCTTGCAACGTTAATAGTCAGGAAACCAGTCATGGAAAAGGATTCAATAGGGATTCCTGCAAATTTTATAGGACAAATTGGATATTTTGTGCACGAAATGTTCCATCACAAATTATGCGGTATCTTATCAGGTTAAGGTAATGCTTTACACTGAAACTCCTCAAGTTTCAAAATATTCTATCTACTGAAAAAAAATTCCAACGCAGTTTATTACGCTTCAGAAGCAAACAATTTTTGTTCGGTACACACACAAAAATAAACATTTTTAAAAATGAGCCTCCGCGATTTTTTTGTTTTTTGTATTGAATTGTTGCGGG
The DNA here is from genome assembly GCA_932178445.1 of Andricus quercusramuli. Taxonomy (NCBI): domain Eukaryota; kingdom Metazoa; phylum Arthropoda; class Insecta; order Hymenoptera; family Cynipidae; genus Andricus; species Andricus quercusramuli. Next base: position 298,950 of record CAKNXH010002116.1, on the reverse strand, counting down.
ACGTCAGATAACTAATCATTAAAAAATACCATATTCAAAGACCGTTAATTAAAGTTGATTGACACGCAATGTGCGCGATGATCAGGAAAATGCTTCGACATTTTGCGAAAGCCAGATGAAGCCTATAGTGAATGTCGTTTGGTGACATATTCAAACTCGTGGAAAAATGATGTTCATCATAGATAACTCTTCTATTGTAAAATGTTAGACGTTTTTACAGTAAAAATCTAGATATTACGGGTAATTATCAATTCTTCTTCTTTATCTTTACCGAGAATTCTTGCAGCTTCTGAATTGATTCCTCAAATTTTCGGACAGATCATTGTTTTCTTCTATATCCCAGAAAGTTTCTCGTATACGAGACAAGTACAAATTTCGTACCGATACCAGCCCTTTACGAATAGTTTGAGGATTCGACTTTATTATCATGAATCGGACTATATTATATGTTGGACTTTCGGATTATATTTCTTATAACACACATTCTGGATTCCTCCGGAATAAATTGCATTTTCCAGAAAGCTTAGAACTTTACTTAAAATTATAGATACATTATAAATATTGTATTCACCAGTAGAATAAATGATGACCAACAAGGTGAAAAGCAGAGTATAAACGATCTTCATTTTTTTCAAATTGATTCAAACCTGATGACTGAAAATTGGTGATTAATTTGCTATATATATATATACATACTCCAGTGGTTATCTCATGATTGATAACAGTCTAGCTTATCTTTATGAGACATTTACATTTTACAGCCAAGATTGAGGACCAAAATGACGTTACTCAGTTCCTTAAATCTGACTTCGTTAAACTCAAAAGAATTTTAAAATATTTAAAACAATGTAATGTGACTTGAACGTATTTTTTATGATTGGAAGATTTTACAGGATTACAAGAAATTTTAAAGTATTTATACGGATTTGAAAGGATTTTCATATAGGACATATGGGATACAATATGAAGCGCATTAACTTCCTAAAATGTCCAGACCAATTATATCGCATTTTCTATATAATAATTTACTTTTCAACCACAAAGGTCTTCTACTGGAATTGGTGAATATTCAACCACAAAAAGACGAATTTTCACCGTCAACCAAATTAAAAACTTTTCAGCAAAAGACGCGAACTTTAAACAAACCAGTTGGGTCTCTAACGGAATAGAAAAACTTTTAAACAACAAGGATGAATTTTTTCAAAAACAGCCGATTTTTTAACTGGCAGACTGGAATATCTCAAAAAAAAGTTCATTCTCAATCAGAAAAGATCAATTTGCAGCCAGAAATGATGACGGTTCTACCATAACAGATCAATTTAATTACAAGAAGACGAATTTTCAACATAATACATGAATTTGCAAACAAACAGTTGAATTTTCAGCTCAGAAATATAAGTTTTCAACCCAAAAGGGGACAGTTGAATTTTCATTTTAAGCCATTGTTTTTCAAAAACAACCCAGCTAACCCCTAAAAACCACGAGTTCAGTCGCTTATTTTATTTAATAATTACATTCGACACCACAAGCGTGCTAACCCACGTACCCCCTAACTCACCTAACCCCTAGAAACTATTCCTACCAAACCACAGGCAGGTTAACTCACCTGGCACTGGGAACAGCAAGTTTAGACGCTAACCCACCTACCCATGGTAGGTGGGTTAGCCTGCCTGCGGTTTGGCAGGATTGATTTATAGGGGTTAGGTGTTAGGGGGTATGTAGGTTAGCACGCTTGTGTTTTCGAATGTAATTATTTTAAAAAATAGGTGACTAAACTCGCTGTTCCCAGAGGTAGGTGGGTTAGCCTGCTTGTCGTTTGGTGGAGGTGGTTTTAGGGGTTAGCTGGGTTAGGGGATAGGTGGGGTAGGTGGGTAGGGGTGTTTCAAATCAATTTTATGCGCTATACACTTGAAAATTTGTATAATTCGATTGAATAAGATGCAGAAACTATGCTCGTTGCTTAATCTCATTTTCACCCCATTCGAGGGGTGTTTTTTGGCTCTAGCTAAAAATTTTGGGGGTATATGCATTTTTTTGACCTCGGATTTGGATTCAGCGATAAAAAAATACATAGGGATGAATGGGTCTGGTTCAGGGATATGAAATTTAATTTTTTTTCGTGGGGCTGTGTTATTAGTCGTCGTGGTTACAATGAGTTCAGTCTCATCATATTTCATGAAGGTATAACGTCGCGCATGAATTAGCCTAGTTGCATAAAATAATCCTGCAAGTGATATTGCAAACAACACCAACTTTTGCAAATTTATCTGAAGGATCTTCGCAAAAAGTTATTATTGAATCCATTTTAATTGCTATTTGCAAAATAGTATGAATATTACATTTTTTCAACATAAGTTCAACAGTTTTTGAAATTTGACCAAAAAAAGGAAGAAAAAAAGTATTATAAGAACTATATTCTCTCAATCCCTTCTGATTATCTGTATATAAAATGTTATTTTGTTTGTTTTTGATTTGTTGAATGCTAATTGTTATATGTTTCTCAATTCACTTTTGTGGGTAATGATCAAGAAAAAGTAATAATAATAATAATAATATTACCATCCTGATCTTCAGTCACTTCTATGTCCAAAAAACTAATTTTATTTATTTTTGAATTCATGGGCGAATTGAAGTTTTGGATAACAACTGTTAAAAGCAACAATAACTGCCTGCAACTTTGCTAGATGAACACATAACAAGGTGTCATCAACATACCGAATGTAAAAGGGCAAAACAAAATCTAGCTTCTTGAAAGCAAAGATCTTCAAATCTTCCATAACCATTTCTGCTAGAATCGGAGAAATGACTTAACCTATAGGAGTATCAAACTTTTGCCTATAAAAGGATGCATTGAATTTAAAATAAGTTGAGTTAATGATAAAAACTATCCCCATAATCAAGGGGTATATTCGAAAACATTACAACAACATGCAAAGAAAGCATTTCATGGTCATCAGGAACAGTTTTTTTGATAATAATTTTTCGGAATTCCCAGCTATTTTTAATATTGTATTTTAAAGTTGTAATGGATTCTTCAAGTATCAAATTAATGTTTTCTTCTGCAAATTTCGTGGGAGTGTTAATAGTTGGAATAACTTTTCTCTTATGAATCTTCCTCAAACCATAACATCTGGCAAGAACTGTGTCTTCGGTATTTTTATCAGTCCATCTTATATCTTTTTCTAAAAGTCCTTTCTTTCTCCAATTGTCTAGAATGTTGAAAGTGTCTCTTCCTAATTGTTTCAACGGATTTTCATTCAATAAATCAAAGTTAACACAATTGGAAAGTGAATCCTCCATATCCCTAATATAATTTGATTTCTTCATACAAACTTTAATATTGCTTTTATCAGCATTCATGCAAATTATATAAGGGTTTTTTTTTTTAAGGAAACCTTCCGTTATCAGGTAACCTTCAGAAATTCTGCGATCAATACTACTAATGCGAAGCCTCGGTGGCTCAGACGATGGCACGTCGGACTTCCATGCAGGAGGTCCGGGGTTCGATCCCTGAGTCGGGTACCAATGGAAATTTGTCTATGTAATTCTACCGGAGTTTCGGTGGTTCGGAACTCACCTTAAACTGTAGGTTACCCTCAGAAAAAGCTGATATCGTACCAAGGTCGAGAGGAATAGCCTTGGAGGTCGAAGCCGATTCTGTGAAAACTCGAAAATGAGTCAGCGATCTCCTTGCGTAGAGGCAGGCCCTCTCAAGGGACCTCCGCTCGGTGGTCGCTGGCCGATTTCAAGTAATGAACAGACACACATACACTTACATAACACACCAGGAGAGTGCTTCGAATCGTTGCATCTACCTGATGACTTCAGAGGGATCGCTCCGTACACCCTAGCCTGCTAGGGAGGCTGCCGAATGGCAGAGTGGGTGAGGATCACTTTGTCTGATCAACAAAGGAGGACGTCGTTTACTGTCCGATAGGTATGCCTGGCACCTGAGAGGTATAATCTCAGAACTTTGATAACAACGAAAACCCCACCGAGATCCAAAAACACTCGGCGAAGGATAGCCGGATTCGGAGTACTGCCTTGAGAATAAACACGGGTATGGAACAATAGGCTTTATAGCTTGAGCGCCAGGGGTTTGGACCTCACGGGCCCCCCGCCTACATTACAACTAACTAACTACTACTAATGTGCAAACAATTCTTACCAACAGAGCTCTTCGACAAGTGTAAAACCTTGTTTCGGAAATCTTGTTGATCTAATATTAATGCGAATGGACAATTTCGGGCGCCCAGAAACTCCAGATGAGCCACCCAGCAAAATTAATTCTGTAAGAGCAATTTTCCATTACTTTCCTGAGTCAAATCATGAGTTGAAATCAAGGTACAAAATTCGAGAAATCCTTGCGTTTTTTTTAAATCTCATGTGGTATATACTCAACAACACGTTACAAATATTTCTTTCAGGGGTCATGCAATGAAGAATTTCCAAAACTTTCAAAAATTAAAAAAAAAGTTTCTTGGTTTTTTTCTTAATGATTAATCACATTTTATACTCAATAAATTGTCTCACAAATAATAAATTTGCACCTATGCACTATCAAAAATAAAAATTTCATTATATATTGAGTTTTTAAAATTATTTTATTTTTATAAACAAATTATTGAATAAAACTGACATTTGTCGCATTTTCGGTGTTTGAATGCATTATTTATATTGAGTGCGTGGCTGCATTAGATAAAAGCAATAATTAATCACGATGAAGAACTAAGCGAGAATTTTCATCGTTATAAATTAACATTATTCATTTAAAATTATTATTTAATTATTTATTTTAAACATTACAATCAAATTCACTTTTGATGTAGTTCTTAACAAAGAAACATTTTATTTTGCATTGTATTATTTCATTTTACCTTAACCATAATAGCTGGATATGTTTATTGCAATTTGAACAATTGATTTAGTTATAAACAATCTTTGTAAATAAATTTATTCACTTTACATTTTTGAACCTAGCAAATTTTTCTTTCTAGTGAAATCCCTTCTTCACATTTTTTTAAGATCTCAACCAGAAAAGTTTTTTTTTTTTGGGTGAAAATTTAACTATTACGTCGAAATATTACTTTCATTCTGGACTGAAAAATTTTTCTTCGTTGAACATTTAACTTTTTTTGTTGAAAATTCGTCTTTTCGGTTGAGAAATTCATCTTCTTTCTTATAAATTTTATTTTTTGATTCCAAACGCAACTGTTTGATCAAAAATTAATCTTTCTATGACACATGCAGGATTTCAGCCCTTTTCAACACCAATGAAGCGGAGCTGAAGCTCTACTTTTTGCTCCCATAAATATCGTAATTTATGGTGAGTTACAATATTTACCTGTAAAATTACCATAAATAACCGAAAATTTTCATAAATTCCCAGAAATGTTTAAAAATGAATTTCGGGTTCTTTTTGGTAAGTTACCATATTTACCTATAAAATTACCGAAAATTTGCATAAATTTCCGGAAATGTATGGACATATCTCTTTTTTGGACCTTATATTAGTTTTGGGCCCTATATAAATTTTGGGCCCTATGCCAAATTTTGGATCTGCTTCAAATTTGAGCCCTATGCCAAATTTGAACTCTATGTCAAATTTGAGCCCTATATCCTATACCAATGTTGAGCCAGATACCAATGTTGGGATCTACATCAAATTTGGACCCAATGTCAATTTTGGGACTTATATTGGTTTTGGACTCTATGCCAATTTGGAGTCCTATTTCAAATTTGGACCCTGTGTTAAATTTGGGCCTTATGTATATTTAGGACCTAAAATTGGTTTTAGACCCAATGTCAATTTCGGACCCTTGTTCGAATTTTGGCCCTATGTCTATTTTTGTTATCCTATATGAATTTTTAGCCCTATATTAATTCTGGGCCTTATTCCAATTTTGAACCCTATTATCAAATTAAGGCCCTTTGTCTATTTTGGGTCTTACATTAGTGTTTGGCCCTATATTAGTTTTGGGATCCTATGCCAGATTTAGGATCCATGTCAAATTCAAGCCCCATGCCAAATTTGGACCTTACGTCAAATTTGACCCCTATACCAAATTTGGACCCTGTGTCAATTTTGGTTCCTATATCAATTCTGGGCCATATACCAATTTTGGGCCTTGGACCCTATGTCCATTTTGGACGCCAAGTCGAATTGAGGCAATATGTCTATTTTGGGCCTTATATTAGTTTTGGACCCTATACCAATTTCGGGTCCAATGTCTAATTTGGGCCCTATGTCAAATTTAGGTCCTATTTATATTTTGTGCCTTATATTGGTTTTGGATCCTATGTCAATTTCGGGCCCTTGGTCGAATCTAGGCTTCATGTCTATTGTTGGGCCTTATGTTAGTTTTGGAACCACTGTCGATTTTTGGCCCAAAGTCGAATTTGGGCCCTATGCCGAATTGGGACGCTGTGCCAAATTTGGACCCTATGGCCATTTTGAGCCTTATATTAGTTCTGGGCCCTATATCAATTCTTGGCCCTGAAACGAATTTAGGCGATATGCCTATTTCGGGCCTTACATTATTGTTAAGCTCTATGTTAATTTTTAGCCCTATTTCAGATTTGGGCCCTGTGTAAAATATAGGCTCCATATGAATTTTACCTATGCAAGAGATTCCAAAAGTTTTGAGGGATTTCAAAGAAATTATGCAGGGATTTAAAAGATTTCAAAAAATTTTAAATAATTAAAAAAAAGTTAAGGGATTTTTTTAAACTCATATTATTTAAAAGGATTTACGGAATGTGAGAGATTTGAATTTTTTTCAGCTACTTAAACAGATTTCAAAGAATTTCAAGATATTTAGATAATTTTAAGAGATGTAAAAGATCTTTTGTAGGATTTTATTGATTCAAAATTTTTCAGTTTTACCTGAGAAATTCTAAAATTGGTAACAAATTAGAATAGATTAAGAAATTATTTGTTTAAGTCAAAGATCTGTGACAAAGATTATCCACGAGACTAAAATTAATGCAGTTATTGATCTATTCTTATAAATGAAACACTGAATCGCAAGCGCGACTCTATCATTCCTGATCAGATAAAACGATGAATTATTTGCACTCACAATTGTGAAGCGTTTCCGGTAATCAAGCAAACACACCATTTTCAGGTATATCTACATCTATTCATCAAACCTATATATTGCACTCAATTCTGCATTCTTGTTTTTCGACGGCATCACAAATTAAAATATAAAAAAAAACAATATTTTAAACCTTTTTTACTCATTTCACATTTATTTTGTTTTTAATATCTTGACAAAGAACAAAAAATATTTAAATTTCGCGCCAAAATGGCATTTAGGTTATAGGTTATGTTTGAGTGTGACATAAAGTGTATGGCGCGAAATTCAAATTGCAATGTATTCTTTATTGCTTTAAGAAGTAGGATTGCTATTTTATTTATTTAAAGTATTTTCAGAATATTTGGAATGCAATCCTATCTACAAAAATTGGTGAATATCTCAAATTTGAAATTTTGAGAATTGACTCTGTTAATAAACCCTTTTTAGTAAGAAAATTTGAAGGAAACCTTATCAAAATTGATGAAAATTTGTGCTTTTTAATATTAATTACGTAGTAAATTATGAAAAATATAACGCATGTTTTATGTTAGTGTTTTTTTCTGAAAATTAATACTTTTTGAACACAATTTTAATATGAAGTCATAAAGTTTTAAAGAAGGGTAAAAACAGTATTTCAAAACAAAAATTACCATGAAATTTACCGACTTTAAACAATTCTGGGTTAAGTTAACGTTTTACACAGCAAATAAGTATTTTAAATAAAAAATTATCAGATTTTCATCATTCAACAATTTTTCGAAAGTAGACTTTTTTTGGTTTTGTTACCGCTTTTTTCAGAAATTTATATTTCGGATTATGTTAGTGTTTTTTTCTTCAAAATTTAAATTTTTAATGAAAAATCATTATATATTGAAAAATATTCAGGATTTCTTAACAATTTTAGGTCACGTTAGCGTTTTACATCGAAAGTTTGTATTTCCTTATAAAAATAATTAAAATTAGAAAACTATTCAAAATATTTTGACAATTAGATTAAAAAAAAAGATTAAGATTTTTTTAAATGTAGGTTAAACTAGTGATTTTTGAACTCCCGTATGTGGAAAAATACCATAACTGAACTTTTTCAAAAAATTTCTTCTCAAGATTATTATCGTTAATATTTTAAAGAAATTTAATAAACGAACGCATTATTCAGGCATTTTTTTGACAAAAAAATTGGTTTTTCACGATGTCAATTTTTTAATTAGAAATTTCATGCTAAGTTTAGCAAAATTCATAATTTGTTGATTAATCATGTGGTTTCTTTCAACAAATGTAATAAACAAATGCATTAATCAGGCTTTCTTCGCCAGAACAATTCTTTTTTTTCGATGTCAACTTTTTTAATTAGGAACTTCATTATAATTTTAGCAAAATTTATAATTTTTTGATCAATTTTATGATTTTTTTAAAAACAAATTTATTAAAAACAAATACATTATTGAGGCATCTGTTGACGGAAAAATTCTTTGTTCTTGTCAATGTCAGACTTTTTAATTAGATCTTCATAATAAATTCAGCAAAATTAAATAGTTGATAAATTTCATGATTTTTTGAAAGAAATTTAACGAAAAAATGCATAATTGGTTGATGAATTTTACATTTTTTAAAAACAAATTTAATAAGCAAATGGATTATTTGGGCATCTGTCAATGCAAAAAATGTTTTTTTTTTCATTTTAGTCTTTTTAATTGGGAACTTAATGATAATTTCATTGAAAATCATACTTAGTTGGTAAGTTATATCATGTTTCAAAGAAATTTAATATATATATGCATTATTTTGGTACTTCCCGACGAAAAAGTTTTTTTTTTCAATCTAAGTCCTTTCAGTTTAAGTTTTTCAGAAATTTGTCGTCGACAGATGCCCGAATAATGCATTTTTTAATTAAATTTCTTTTTAAAAAAATCATTAAATTAATCGTCAAATTATGGATTTTGCTAAAATTATAATGAAGTTCCCAATTTGAAAAATTGACATTGAAAAAGAAACGAATTTATCTCTCAAAAATGCCTGATTAATGCATTGGTATGTTGAATTTGCTTATAATATTAACAATAATAATCTTAAGAAGAAATTTCTCATTAAAAATTTCTTTGTTTATTATATAATATTGGAACATCGTTAACTAATGTTACTCTATAAAAATTAGACGATTTTAACGATTTTCCTGTTATTGACGAGCACCGGGAACGTCAAATAGAGAAAATTTCCATTTTTTCCACATATTTGTTTATTTATACAAAAATTTAAAGCCCAATTTAGAAATCAGGCATAACAACCCTCTTAGAAATTTTAACAGGCGTTTTTTCAATTTGTTTTTGTCAAAATTGGTTAATATTCAATTCAAATTTTTTCAAATTTCGCGGGCAATTATGTAAGTTTGCTAGCGCCTCCTAGTGAGAGGTGAGCTCTGCCTTTGTGTCATAAAATTTTCAGCACGAAATTCAAATTACAATATTTAATTTTTTCGATATGAAATTTTATATATATTTATTTATATATTTATTTTTGGACAAAAAAATTTCCAAAATATTTTAAACATTATTTCTTTCATTCTGCAGCAATTTCATTTTTAAATCTATATCATTTTTAAAAAGAAGCAAAACATATTTAAATTTTGCGCCACAATGGCATCTAGATTAAAGGTTATGTTTAAGTGTGGCATCAAGCTTATGGCGCGAAATTTGAATATTCTCTCAATTGATTCAAAAAGTAGGACAATTATTTTTTTCGAGTGTAATATTTTCAGACTATTCGATATGCAAACTGACATTTAAAAGTTTTGAAAAATTTCAAAAAAAAATTATTTAGAATAATCAAGTAAGTTTAGCACTCAATTCTGTTTGAACAGAATAAGTAAAGTAAACTCAGTATTATTATTTGCAAGGTCTCATTTATCTTCGATCAATCATTCAGCCAGGCATTTATTAAAGCCTCATATATTATTCTTTCGTCCATGTTTGCTTGCCATAGACACGAACACCTCACAATGTCCCAACAAGCTCAGATTAAAGTAACTCTTGACATTTTCATTCATTTCCTCTTTTAGTGAAGACCCTTTTTTAATTTTTGTTACTTACATAATTTTTCATTTACAAATTTTATCAATCAAAATTTACAATCTTATAATTCGAAAAATTAAATCGTGTGTTCCTGAATGATGAAACTTTCAAAAATAAATTACAACATGCAGAGTAGTTGTGCGGAAACCAAACTAATTTCCATACCCGATACATACAATTAAAATCAAAATGCATAGGACTAAAAATTTTAATTACGCCGGAGGTGAGTACTTATGAAGAAAAATAATGTCTATAAATTAGTAATTCAGTTTTAGTTATTAATCTGCATATTTTCAGAATCTCGCGGAAGAAAAAGAAAAGCGTGGTACCCACCTGCAAATCTTATTTCAGATCCGAAAAATTCAAATTTAGAAAAATCAGGGAGAGAAAATACAGAGGAAAAAAGATTTAAAAATCCATTATATTTACTGGAATATTATTTTTCACATAGTAGCGTGCATGGAATGAAGTACATTTTGGATCCAGAATTGTACACTATTGAAAGAATTGTTTGGCTAATTATTGTTTTGGTGTCTGTTTCTTTCGCGGCTCATATGATTTTTCAACTGGCAACTGAATTCCAAGTAATTAAAAAACATTTTCCGTATTTTGATTTTTAAGACCATGTGATGAGTGGGTCACGTGATCAGATTCCTACCTTACCGGCACTTTTTGTATATCCTTACTTATTTTCACACGAAGCGCCACCTCGAGTTGAAAATTTGGAATACTAAATGAAAAACAGTAAGAAAGGTAAGTCTCGTCCTGAATTTTCATAATTATGAAAAAAGTTTTTTTTCTAAATATTTTTTTTTCGCTTTTTTCATGATTATTAAAATTCAGGACCAAAAACACCTTTCTTAGTGCTTCTTATTTATCATCCCGAATTTTCAAATCGATGTGGCTATTCGTATGAAAATAAGTTAGGAAATAAAAAAAAGTGTCGGTAAGGTAGGAATCCGATCACGTGACCCACTCATCACATGGCCTTAAGTTAGGAATAAAAAATAGAATTTGGATTCGTGAATTTTTTAGGCAGCCCCGACAGTCGTTGTTCTGGAATCCACAAGTTACAAAGTTTCTTCATTACCATTTCCAAGTGTGACAATTTGCCCTCGTGATAGAGTCGATTGGAACAAAGCAATGGATTTAGAAAAAATAATAATTCCATCAAATAATCCAGAAAGTATTCAATTATACAGAAAAATAATTACGACTTTATCGAGCATGTCTTTCGCGAGATACGGGGAAGTATCTTTTTTGAAAAATATTTCTTCTACTGAACTAGCTGGTGAGTTCCAAATCATCAATCTTTCGGATTCATTTTTAATAATTTAGGAAATCTTTTTCAAGGTTTTATAATCTCTTTTAATATATGTTGAGAATTAACTTGTATGGATAATCATTTTAAATATTCCCAGGAATCTTGAGAAAAATGTTTCGTTATCGTTAAGCCTTTCAAAATCTTCAGAAATCTTCATTTTGTTTCAACATTTTTGCAATTTTTTATTATTTTTAAAATTAAAAAAAAAATCTAAATTTCTGTTAAAATGATTCGAATGTTTCTTGAAATTTTGAAAAAAATCTGCAAAATCAAACAAAATTCTCTTCAAACCTATCAAAATTCTTAAAAAGCTTCTGAATTTCTTCTCGTCAGGAAATTAATTGAAATCTTTTGAAATATTTCTAAATATTTTCTTTAAATAATTTTTAAATAATACTTTACATTTCCTCTCAACTCTTAAGAAAAAAAATCATACTGAAACCTTTAGAATTTTTACAAAGCTTAACAATTTTATTTTCAAATTTTCAAAAATCTGCATTGCAATCTTTTATCGTATTAAGATTGAAACTTCCTCTTTTATCAATAATGTTTCGAAACATTACGACATGATTTTTATCATCAAATATAATTACTCATTTGTATATTTTTATTTATTAAACTGATATTTCTCTTTTAGAAATAAATTTTTAGAATTAAAATCAATACAACAATGAATGCGAGATTTCCAATAATTTCCTTCCACCTATTTTTTTTTAGATAGGAATAAGTAATAAATTAAATTGATTTAAATTACAATTCATTATTTTTTACTTTAAGATCTAAATGTTACGGACATTATGTACAAAGTTGTGCCCAATTGCAAAGATTTATTTTCCTCCTGCTGGTGGCGTTACTACGTTCAAGATTGTTGCCAAATTTTTGATCTCCAAAAAACCGAATATGGATTTTGCTATTCATTTAATTCACGAACTTCTGAAACTTCGAGTATCAGTTCAGATGGTTTGAGAAGAACTTCTGGATATGGTGACCGAAGTGGTCTTAAAGTTACAGTTCATATGGGAAACATCACATCACCTCCCTCAAGTATTTATTTTTTATTCATAGAATTTTTTTTTTCAAAAAAAAAAAGAAATCCTAACTTAAGGCCGTGTGACGAGTGGGTCACGTGAACAGATTCCTACCTTACCGGCACTTTTTTATTTCCTAACTTATTTTCACACGAATAGCCACATCGAGTTGAAAATTTGTGATAATAAATAAAAAGCACACAAAAAATTTTTTTTTCATAATCATAAAAATTCAGGGCGAGACCCACCTTTCTTAGTGCTTCTCATTTAGTGTCTCAAATTTTCAACTCGATGTGGCGCTTCGTGCGAAAATAAGTGATGAAATAAAAAAATTGCCGCTAAGATAGGAATCTCGTCACGTGACACACTCATCACATGGCCTTAAGGCCATGTAATACTTAGCCGATTTCAACTTTATTGACATTATTTTGGGTAAAAAATAACGTCCACACGAATTGAGATATCAAAAAAAATTATTTAAAGTCAGCACCTCCATTTTGCTCTATTGAAAAAAAAAATTTTGCTTAATTTGGTCCCAAATAATTTTAAACAAAATCCGAATCTGAGCCAGAAATTAAAAAATGCACTTTTTAAGGGTCAGCATCCCCATTTTATTTTTATGGAAAAACAGGTCGTGCTGACACTACAAAAAGAAATTTGTTGTACAAATTTCTTCACTTGTTTTTATTTCCTTAAACTTAGGACCACACAATTGTTCTTCGGATCCTTTTATATAACCTTAATGCATTTTTTCAGATAATGTCAAGATAGTCGCTAATCAGGGAAATGTGTCAAAAAAGGAAAAGGAAAGGTGGCAAGGTAAAATTCACTTTGTTATATATAATTTTTGGAATAAAAGAATTAGCTGAAATTTTTTATGCAGATTTGATTCGAGGTGCAACGATTCTCATAAATCACCCGGAAGTCTGGCCTAGTTCAGGTCAAGCGATTGCATCTGGAATGTCGATTAGTGTGAATATAAAGTGCACTTCCGGCTATGCCACACAGGATGTTTTAAATTTGAGTCCTGATAAAATTCCTTGTCGATACATGAACAGTGACGAAGAAACTGAGTACAATCAAGAAACTTGCATATCTGAATGTAGACGTATGCATGTCAAGAAACACTGCGATTGTAACCCTTCTTACTTTTTTCCAAAAAGTAAAAATAATTCTCATTTATTTGCAATTAGGGAAATTTAAATCAATGTAATATTTTTATTTTCAAATCGTATCTTGAAAAAGAATTAAATTTTTTTCAAATTCCGCGCCACAATGCTGGCAAGATGTCAGCACTCTGAGTGTCAACCAATACTACCAATTGTATTTGAACAAAACTTTATGTTTCAACAACTTGAAAGAAAATGATTCTTCACCTTAAGTTTATTTGGATATACATTTTTTTTTTTTTTTTGCTAAAATTATGTAATTAAATTGTAACACAAAAATTATCGATTTTATTATTTAACTGAATAGCTTTTGAAAAATAAAGAATTCACTTATGGCGAAGAAACATTTTTTTTAAGTTATAAAACAAATACAGTTTAGTACCTTGGTATTATTATTTGGCCCTCGGCATGCAGACATCTTGGATTTCTCCCTTCCAACAGTGATGCCAATGTTGGCGCCTTTTGCTACTGCGCTTGCGTAGGGGCCGCCCACTGGTTGGCCGCAGTTGGCGCGCAATTCAAAATCGAAATTAAAAACAATTCTTGTAATTTAAGTAAATAATTATTTAAAAAATGCACCGAAATGTATATAAATTGTATATATTTGTTATAACTTTTTTCATGCCTGAAATCAGAAGTTGTACAATTTATATACATTCTTGTGTTTCTTCAATAATCATTTATTTAAATTACAAGAATTGTTTGTAATTCCAATTTTGAATTGCGCGCCAACTGCGGCCAACCAGTGAGCGGTCCAAACGCAAGCGCAGTAGCAAAAGGCGCCAACATTGGCATCACTGCCTTGCAACCTGGAATACGTAACGACTTTAAGGTTATAGCGCGAAATTTAAATTGCAATATTCTCTTCTTCCATTTAAAAAGTAGGATCCGCATTTCTATTTCTGGCCTTCTGAATATTGAATTTTATTTTTTGTTTAAATAAATTGTATTTACAGCAGAGACAAGGGAATGTAACGTGAAGGATTTTATCTGCTTAATAGAACACAATGGTAAACATTATTAAAAATATCAAATCTATTGCATAATTTGTTTGTAATTATCATGAACTTATTTTTTCAATTCAGAAATTTTTACAAATTACACAATACCTGGAGATACTCAACATATTGAAAAAGACGAGCCAATCATGTTTTGCGATTGTCCACCAGCCTGTAATTTTTCTAAATATGAATCAAATGTGGTGGGAATTCCAATTGATGAAGAAGAAGATATTATGCTGGATGTGCATTTTGACGGACCAACTAGCATACGTTACAGAATGCATGTTGTTGTTACAGGACTAAATTTATTAGGTATTTCAAATCTTTAATATTTTTAAAATTATGATTTCAAATAATCTTATCTGTTATTTTATTCGAAATTTTCAAAATATTACAATTTATAGTTGATGCCCTAATATGAAAGGTTATGTTTAAGTATTCCAATAAAATGGTGGCAAGAAATTCAAATTTTAAAAAAACTTTTCAGTTTCATTCGGTGGAATTTTTAGTTTGTTTCTCGGAGGATCGATACTGAGTGTATTCGAAATAATATACACATGTTTAATTGGAGCATTTAGTCGATTTTACATCTGCATGAAAGCAAAAAGGAAAAAAATTACGGATTCTAGAGCTTCACCTTCGGAACCTCCAATTTATCGTACTGACTTTCCTCCAGTAAGGTCCCAAATATTTTACAGTGCTGTCACTTCAGAGAGACGGTTTTAATTAATTAAAAAAAATAATGTTATTAAAGTTTAGAGAAAAATGTATGAACAATGTAGTATTTTATTTTGTAATAATTTACCATAAAAGAAATAGTGAGTTTATCTATAACCTTATCCTTCTTTTCGTATCATTGAATTAAAAAATATTAAGTTTTGTGTCTGACAATTGAGGTAAGTATTTCCAAAATTGTCGTATTGTAGCCTAAAGTATAATAATTGGAAGAAAAAAATTCAATAATGAAAAATTGTGTTCAAACCTTGCTTTTATGTCTTTTGTGTCGGCTTTTGTGTCGGCTGAATTGATGCATGCACATTTGCGACGTGTTTTGCCGAAAAGTGATTTGAAAATAAATTGCGTTCTTACGTTTATTAGCCACCAAAAAAGAAAAAAGTCTAGGCTTCTTCATTCATTCGTTGATTATGCCGAATGCAAACATAATAGTTGTAATGCGAAGTTCAGGTTTACAGGTTCTGTTTTCAATAATGTCGTGCGTATTCGTGTGAGCACAAATGCTACTAAGAAAGATTTTGTGTCGCATACATTTACTCATCCATTAACTTAGCAGCTGCGTGGAGTGGAAAGATCTTCGGTAAAACAGCAACTGCTACACATGAGGCCCAAAACGTTACATATACGGTAGATTGAGGAATTAGATTCTAAAATAGCAGAAGAGGGAAACTACCAGTCGGTGAAGTCTCTAGAAGTACTTCAGAAGGCTAGATCAGAAGAACTTGGAAAAAACGATTTGGATGCAGACGACCGGGTTGACATTTTAAAACAGTTCACAATAATGAAAACCAAAAATCATTCTTTTATAAGACGGTATATCGTAAATCCGTTCGTACTATTATGATGCCTATTGCAGCAAATCAGCTTTTTAAAAAAGCTTTCACTGGAAGAGATTGTCTTGAAATTCGATGCTACAGGCTCAATAATTCGGAAACCGTTTCCGGGCTCTAATAAGGTATATTTATACACTGGCGTTATCAAGGTTTTTGGCAAAATAATTCCAATCTTTCAAATGATCACGAACTGCCATACGGGTAAGAATATTCGAGATTGTTTAATTTTCTTTAAAGAGCTTTGGATAGAAAATAAAATCAAGTGGCCTCGATTCAAAGCAGTGATCACGGATTGGTCATGGGCCAATATCAGCGCTATAATGGAAGCTTGGAAAAATACAGATCTCATTTCGTATGCAATAGCTGCCTACGGACATGTGAACAGCAAAAAAACAAAAATTCATTTTCATGTAATTGTAACGTGTTACCCACAATTCATGAAAATTATTTCTTATTTTTTGTACAGAAAGCAAATTAAGGGTAAAAGGAAAAAAATCATTCTGGAGTACATGTCAATACTCGCTCACTGTTCTGACTGGAAGGATCTCCAAAAAAAGGTAGAGTGTTTTTACGTAATACTTCTATCAAAGAAAAAAACAAAACGAGTAATGGATATCATAGCTGAAATACAAGAAAAAGGAATAATTTCTTTTGAAGAAATTGACCATGACAACGACGAGGATGATCTACATGGAAATGATGAGGAAACGTTTGCTTCCAGCACAAATACTCACTACTTGAGGAGTCCTTTTCATACCGAATTTGAAAACGTTCATCAAAAAGTTATACTTTTAATAGAAAATGATGATCAGACAGAAGCTGAAGACAGTGATTATCATTCAAAAGTTTTCTTCGAACATTTGCGGAAAAGTCTGCTGCCGTATTGCTTTTTCTGGACTGTGATCCTCAGAGAAGATTCCAAGCACTACTCAAATGCGGACGTTGAAAATTATGATAAAAGCTTCGAAGAGTCTACTTGCGAAAGATCTTCCAACATCGACGTTGGGCGTGTAATAGCACAACTTGAGAAAACCGTTAAAGGAACATTAAAGGAGGTCGAGTTATTCCATTCCCACCGTGCAAAGGGAGCGCATCCAATACTAAAACAGCACACCAATGAACGCAAACGCAAACGCAAAAATGCGCCTGATGACCTTAACTCACAGGAGTGTTGGTCAAAGCGTAAAAAGGTCAAAGCTGTCTACCACGATGGTCGTGCCCTCAAAAGAGAATGCCTAAATGCTCTTTAACAGAAACACAAACTGAAGAATATTTCGATGGGAGGATGAAAGAAAAAGATCCATACCTAGCTTCAAGTGCCACTCACAATTATGTTGTTGCCTGCATCAACTGTGAACAAAATGAAGATATTTTTCTGTACGCTGAAGATTAGAGAACCTTGTACGGCAATGAGCGGCTTTCCAATGGAGCCATAGATTATTGTGCGACTATCGCTCTAAATCATTCACCTCGCAGCGTGGATTTTGCTTACCTAACTTGCGAGAGGGCAACAAACATTCTGGTGAAGGCGCAATATACAAACACGACTTTCTAAGAAGCTAGAAAATTGTGGTGCGGAGAGCGATACCTGTTCATGTCCATACATGAAACGGATAACCATTGGGTTCTTATATACGCCAAAGTCAAGCAGAAACGTTTCTACGTGCTGAATCCCAGTCCCAGAAAATCTGATTAACTCCAAAAAGAATATCACAAAAATTTTGAAATATTCTGGAATGAACTGAACAAAAGCGAAACTAGGTGGACTATTGATCAGATGGAATATCCGAAACAGAATGATGGCTATAATTGCGGTGTGTTTGTATTACACTATATCAGATCAATTCTGAAGAGCACGTCTCTTCATATGCAGTCCCTGAATCCAAGTGAATTGCGCGTAGCTCTTCGCAAAGATTGTATAAGCAGAAAGCTTACCTTTCAGAATCGATGTCTCATTTGCGGTCGAGATGAGAACACAAGAAAGAAACATTGGGCAATATGTGTTTCATGTTATAGAAAAGTACACAAGTCGTGCGCAAATTCTAATGAAGAAGTATCTTCAAATAAGTGGCCGTAGTATAAGTGTCAGTTGTGTGTGTGAGATATAAAAGTCACCCTCATAGGCTTCCACTTCATACTAATTTAATCTTATACGCTTCTTCTGTACTTTTCTTATCACAAGAAATTTAATGAGTCTAAAAATTTCACCTTGTATCCTTTCCGGAATAGCAAATAAGACACCAATGTTCATCGCTAAGTGATTCCCTCAAACAGTCTGGGCGAAGATATTCACGCAATCCTCTTCCATGCATGGAAGCAATATAGATATTGCCTTGATCGTTAAGGTTTGATTGCTTCGTTCAAATTAATCGGTACAGTTTCCTTCACAGGATCAATTGAGACGCGGGTTCATGTGCAGGAACTTGTTCAGGAACCTATCCATGAACCTGCATAGGAAATATCCGCGAAGATTCGCTAGTGGCTTGGCTCTCTCGATGGTGAGTTAGAAGCGAATTTATTGAAAATAGGTATACTGCTCTTATCAGATCACTTGAATACATTATAAAAATGCATCCGTGACTGAGGATATATAACCGGGACAGCCTCATGCAGACTATACAGAAAAATAAAATCCAACCCTTAACAAAATATACCTTCGACATATTGGGCAAAGGAGGAAGAAAAACGGGCCAAATGTCAACCATTTCTTTTCGAGTTTAGCAGGCTGTACCAATGCTGTAAAGTTCATCTTGTAGTTCTCATAACCCGCTGCCTTGGAAGTATGAAAGCTTCATTTCTTAACCAACTCAACAAGATTCCGGCTTGCCCGCATCAGGCTCAGTTAATTGCGAGCCGTATGCAAAAGGCTGTTCTTCTGAGATCACTTCATCTCCTCTGTCAACACTGTTCCCCACAATATTCTACTAAGACTCGTAGCTCTAAAAATGTATCCAGAGGTGAAGCCTTCATCCAAACTGTACCGTCTGCCACGCAAGGCCATCCGCGGCTAGAGACTGGACTCCGAGCAACAGTGTTGTACGAAGTCCCTTGCGTAAATTTCCCGCTTTTGCTTACCACCTAGAACAAAAGGAGCAGCAGTGGATGACGTGGACAATCCGATTGGGTCGCGATTGATTACTTTAAGGAACCATAACCATAGCTTGCTGAACATACAAATTCTCATAAAAAAATAAAATCATTGGTTCCATTAGAAAATATATAGTAATTATTTTATTTCTATTTCATTTTGACACAATTTTATTCTATCATCATTTTATTTTAGTATTTCTTCATATTTCAAGATCGATTTCATTCTTATTATGCTATTAACATACATTTTTTACCTCATTTATAAGTGACAATATTCAGAATATGAATGCTAAGTTGAATGATTAAAATTCAGAATTTTGCATAAATAACTTTTCTTTGTGTAAAAGTTGTGAAAAATTCCGGCAGCAGAAATTGGAACTGGACTTTTCGGTTGAAAACTCTAGGAAATACCGCCGTATAGTTTTTCCGAGATGGGATTAAACAGATTGAACTCGTTTCATTTCTTATACTAGGCCCTCTTTAATTTGTGTTTTTATTTTCTGGGTATGGGAGCAAATAAATTATAAAAATTTTTTCCACAAAGTATAAATAGGAACCACTCTAACAAATGAATCAAGATGCTTCTAGCGTGCTCTTTTGGAACTTGTTTTTTTACATGTTATTTATTAAAACTGCTTATCCAAAGTTTTAAATATTTTCAAGAAATTTTTGTTGTTGCATGATTATCAAGGAAACAATTTCTAACCAAAACTTCTTGCATGTTGAAAAAGTAAATGGCAAAAATATATCATCAAATGAACAGTAATTTCAAGAATGTATAAAAAGAGTTCCTTTTTGCTGAAATTCTACTCCGTCTCTTTGTTGCAACTTTATAGGCATTTTTATTTGCTTCAAAAATCTTTACAACTGATTATGAATACCTTGGTTATTTATTCAAAATCCTTGTCAGTTTTTGTTTAAACAATTTTTCAAGCCATTTGAATATTTATTTAGAAAAGGAATTGGCTTCTTTAGACGATCTGATGGTACCAAATTCAGTGGTGGATTTCCTATACAGGCTACAAGGGCTGCAGCCTAGGGCGGCTAAATTTGCGCGCCGGAAAAATTGGATAACTACATATCCTACTGTGGATTCATAATCGAATACTTAATATCTGTTAGCCTAAATCCACCACTGTCCACATGGTACCTGGCGTCTTAGCGTCCCTCTCGAAGCAATTACGTTTCAATTACGTTTCAGGGATACGTAATTCAGTAGCCTCCGATTGAGAGTCACATCGCCCCGTCCAGGCTAGATCTCTTGAGAGCAGAAATAAGTCTTCCAATTAATTAAACACTCCTCTGAGTGTGAATTGTGTTTAAAAAATTGCTATTTCTTAGATAAAATTGCCTAGACTTTTAGTTTGTTAATAACAAAATCATCCAGGCTAACTCATCCTTTTCATCCCTATACGGGTGACCCAGACTCAAGTGTGCGGACTTATATGGCTGTATACAAAACAAAAAAATAAATTGAAAATTCATTTTCCAAAAATTCAGTTGAAGTTTTAGTTTCTGAGTTATAAAATATTTAAGCTCAACCAGAGATGAGCGCGGTATAAACAGTCATGCGTGTGGGAGCGTGAGGCCAACGCAGTGTAGTGACACCAGCCTTTGTCATCTGGGAAGGGATGCCACATATTTTGGTAACTGCCCCTTTCTCCATATTTGGGCACATCACGATTTCTCGTCGCTGATTGGCTACCCTATTAATTAGCCTTTTGGACAAGGAAGGGATATAATGCATTAAAGCTACTGCGACACTTCCCGTATATGGGCATACATATAACTCTCAATGCCCATTGGATGATTAAACCCCTACCAAACTTCTACATAATTAATTATCAACGCCGTTTGGAACCAAGGTGAATCCTGACTTCTAATACCACTCACCACTATGGAAATCTTAAGAGGGATCTCGTGTATAAATACAGCAGATTTGGAAGCAGAAGATCAGTTTCAGGCAGTTTAGCCAGTTCATCAGTTTAGTGTAAACAACAAACTATACACCAAGTATTTGCATCAAACCAGACATATCACTTCTAGCAGTCTCTTCCTATTGCGGATGGCTGTATTCAGCCCCTCTATCTGAACAAATTGTTATTAAATATGCAAACAATGGAACCACAATAACCACTCTAAGCAACACTGGGATACTTCAACTTCATTCTCAGTGCAAAATACTAAATTATCCTACTCTGAAACAAAATGGACGAAAAATAATGGACATCGCCATTGCTACGCCATCTCAAACAATTCCCCCAATTAAAGTTGCACCATTTTTAGTAACTTTTTCTGAAATTAAAAACTCAACACTTATTCAAGTACTCATTATAAATAAAAATTCCAAAGATATCCCTTTAGTTATTTGTTTACATAAATGCGCATTATTCGAGTAAGTCAATCAAGAACTTGCTAGTTTTACAAAATCAAA
Source organism: Andricus quercusramuli (assembly GCA_932178445.1). Taxonomy (NCBI): domain Eukaryota; kingdom Metazoa; phylum Arthropoda; class Insecta; order Hymenoptera; family Cynipidae; genus Andricus; species Andricus quercusramuli. The sequence continues at coordinate 277,189 of CAKNXH010002116.1, read as the reverse complement.
AGAAAACTGTTTCTATGACAATATAATTACAGCCGGATATTTCATAATTAGGACCGTTTTATATCTAATTCTACTCCTCTTAATTCTACTAATCGTGCAAGTATATACGTATTACCTAAAAACTAAAAATCTAATTAATGAAACTTCTCATCTGGAATTGGTAATCTATGCTCATTGTCAGAAAATGAACCACCACAATCCCCGGTAAATACCATTCGGAGAAGCACCTTGGTATACATTTATTAATATAAAATAATTATACTCTTGAATGAATATCTAATTAATTTAATTTAAGCATATGAACAAAAGCAATTTTTTTATGAGTTACTTATCAGTTTTTCCGAGTAAGCGTTATACATTTTCGAAAACGTTTGACAAACTAAGCATTTTATATAATTAGACATATTTTCTCAATACCAATCAGCACTAATGAGTCTATATCATGACATAATATAAATCTAAATTAATAAGTCCTTACATTTATCCTAATCATTATCTTACAAAAATTATTTAAAAATATTTTAAAAATCCTACTTCATATTCTATATTCAATATATTCTTATTCTATAAAATATCCAAATAAAATTCAAACCAAAATAACTCTAAAAGTAATTAATAACTATTTAATAAATTTACGTTTAGGAAGGAAAATAGGAAAAGACAGAAAAATTAATTTAAAAAGTTAAATATTTATTGAAAAATCCTAAAACCCTATATACATAATCTTTTTTTGTAACTAAAAAACACACTGTTCACACACATACATATACATATACATATTCACGTCCTTACTCAGATCAAATCCATTCTGTCATTTGAAACAAAAAGAAAAAACATTTAATAAACTATATATTTCAACATATGTATCTCCCATCTTTCTCACTACCTACCATTTCTAACTTCCAAACGTATTGGTTGACGGCATACCACATGCCGCGGTAGCAAAACCTCTCACAAAGGCCTTTCTTTTTGAACGCCTTTTTCGCCGCTCTCCATGCATTCTCGAGATAGGGTCGTCCATAAGAGACCCAATCCCTGGGCATTCCTAATTTTAAACCCTGTTATTCACGGGTCACAATGCGCAAAGGCCTAGTCTGATTTCTAGTAAAATAACGCAAATGCTGACGATCAATGTGTAACACAAGAACTCTTCTTCTCTTCTTTATAATAGAATATATGCCAAGTTTTACCTCAACTAACCGGTCCTTCACTAAACAACAATAGAGTCCTCCAATCTTGTGCACTCCATTTAATCCATTCTTCTTTATTTATTGGAGAATAGATAAACGCAAAACCCTTTTTGCGTTACTGAAAATGATGGCCGCCAACCAGGCAGATGGATATATTTGTTTTCTACCCGAGGTAAACAGATTTTATGGGATGTCCCATTTTCCACCCAAATATATTCCAACATTTCCCGAATTTTTACAATAGAAAAATCAGCCTCATCCAAAGCTGGACTGAAACCGTACGCACATTTTCTTAAGAACCAAACAAAATAAACCAATTCTTGACCAGAAACCCTTGGTGTTAAAGTCAAGGGTGTCAGAGAAACTCGCAGAGGAGAGGTCCTAGTTGAGTTAGGTCATGCAGCAGATGGCAGAGCTAAGCTGTCAGCTGCCATTAAGGAGACAGTTGCAACTGTCTCATGGTGCCGGGGGTAACCTGTGCGAGCTCATCCCCCGCATCGAGGTCGAGTTCCTGGACATAGACACAACTACGGAGGTGTAAGAAATCGAGGCAGCTGTAAGCCAACACTTCAGTGAGACCACAGGTGAGGTGAAGGTCAGCTTCACAAAAAAAGCCTACAGAGGAAATCTTATGGCTTTCGATGAGTTGAAAGAATAACTGGCGTCGAGACTGGTGCGTACGGGACACCTGAAGGTGGGATGTGTGTCCTGTCGCGTCAGAAAGAAGGCCGAGGTGATGGGATGTTACCGATGCCTAGGCTATGGCCTCATGGCAACGACTTGCCAAGGCTGTGACCGAAGAACGGCCTGCTGCAAATGCTGCGAAGAGGGCCATAAGGCTGCGACGTGTGTAAGAACGCCGCAGTGCTTCCTCTGCGCTGCAGTAGAAGGAGAGCCCCGGACAGATCATTACCCGGAGACGATGAGGTCCAGGGCATTTCGAGAGGCAGCTTCCTTGAAGTGGCATCAAGGAAGCGATGCCTAACCTTATAACCCATGTTCCTGAAGTAATGCGAAAGCGGATTCCGGGAACATGGGTTGGCAGGAAGGGGAGGTGAGTTTAGCGGGTATGGCCGTTTTTCAGGTCGAGTCCCACACTCAATGCGTGAATGCTTTCTCACCTCCTCTACAAAAAAAAACGTACTTCTGTGTATTCATCGATCCTGATTGGTTCATTCTAATATTTTGTAGCTCTAAAACTATACATTCAACTGATTTTTGGAAAATAGTTTTCGATTTTTTTTTATTTTCATACAGCTCTATAAGTCCAGAAATTTGAGTCTGAGAGATCCTGTATATTGGCAATTTTCAAATAAATTTAAACATCGTATAGATAAAAGTTCAGAAGTCCTAGGCTTTTTGCGATATCTTATGTTCTAATTTTGAATAATATATATATTTTTTTAATTGTCCTGGAAATCTTTCGAAAGTTGACATCGAAAACTTGGAAATGTCGTGGAATTCTGAAATTCAACTTGTACAAGAACTGTATTTAAGTTACACCTATTTGAAAATAAAAAAGCCGGCAACCCTGACTTTAAAAGGCAGCAATTTTGTTCTTGAACACATTGTCTGTGTAAAGAAATATCGTTGACTGTGTGTGTATGTGTGAGTTAATTTCTTTATTTATAAATTTTAATTACTCGCATTGCAGTCTAAATTAGGACTCATTATCACCTACTATTACAGAGTGCTCTTAATTGAATAATAAATCTAAATTATCGCAGAATATGTGACTCATGTTTTCTCTGTTTCTTATTGTCAATCTAATTAGATATCATCGGGATACATTTTTTTAAATTGAATTAAGCTTTAGAATTCCAAAATAAATTAAAATCTAATGTGTCTGAGGTACATTTTTTAGTACATTTTTCATCGTACTTTTTTTAGCAGTTCTGAAAAAAATGTCGTTAAAAAACTTTTAAAAGTATAACTTTGTTTAAGGTCATGTTATTTTCAGGAAAGCCTCAGGAAAAAATAATCTACGTTTGTATGCAACATTTGGCTCAATATTAAGAAAAAAAATTTTTTGAAGAAATTAAAACCGGAACAATATCGGCATTTTTTGTGCAACCACTCATGTTCACGCAAAATGAGATATCGAGTTGAAACTTTGGAGAAAGCATCAGGAAACAATAATCTGCGTTTGTATACGACATTTGGCTCGAAATGTTGAAGAAAAAAATGTAATGAATAAAGAAATTATATTCTTCCTTACCGACCGAGAAGAAAATAAGTTAAACTTCTGTCGTAATGCCCAAATGTACCGTTCGATATTTGTTATTCTAATAGTAACTTTTTTTTCTTCCCCAACTCTATGCTTTGCCACACACTGTCCTTTTATATTTATTAATATTTTCCCAAATTTTTTCCGCTTTATTTTAAATTTTATTTTTAAATATGGGGGAAAAAATATCGATCTCAGAACTGGCTGGGTCACGTGACTAATGTATAACATGGCGTTAAGAAGCTTTCGAAGTCAAGGTCTATTTTATTGGCTATTTTATCTCTATGTGCACACACGTTTCGAAAAGATTTACAGGATAAACGATCTTCATTCATTCCTCATTCCCAAACACAAGTTTTCTCGTGTGTGTTAAAGTTACGCTTTCATATTCCATTTCTTCCGTCAGGCGTGATTTTAAAAACAGTAGACACTGATTATTTACGACGATTATTGTATTCACTCACCCGAAGGTCTTGTCATTATATTCTAGAAAGCTATTGTCCCTTGCAGTTGATCTTCTGTATGATGCAGATGCATCCGGGTCCTAAAACAGCACACTTATCACCAAATTGTAGACCCTCGCCACGTGAATGACTTGATGATACTTTCTTTCCCAATCTCATGATCCTATCTGACACGTTAATTCCTCACGCTGGAAGAGAAAGAAACCCTTTTTTGGCAATTTGTTCAGAAATCCGAATCGCAACTCCGTGACTGGAATGTGTGGACTGTTTTACAACAAGCATGAAGGACTTATATGGAACAATTGAAAATGTGCATAATGGACCCCACATTCTCACAGCTGTAACCAAATATGGAATTGCGTGTACCCAGAACACTTCAACATTTCTCTAAATCGTTGTGCAATATTTCGAAAGAAATCAAAAGAGATATTCCTTCCACGAGTAATGCGAAATGTTTTAAATACAAATCTGGAAGAACTCCTGTTAAACAAGGAATGCCGAAGTGCAGCAGAAATGATTTACCTTATAAAGCTTTCCACTTACTACGTTTACTTTTTGATGCTGGCAATCTGTGTATATGATCAGGAGGCTTCATTGATCTTAGATTAGAATCAATTGATGCTGAGCATCGCGGCGCTCCAATGCAAAAATTTCCGATGCTCCCGGAAAAAATCTTTGCCGGGACTTGAGAGCTTTGGCTTAAATAAAGTGGTAAGAATAACTCTAAGTAAAACATTATGCAAGTAATCTGGCAGAAATTCCCAGAGAACGTTGAAGTGAGGTGCATTGAAGAATGGATAGTGACCTGAATTGAATGGATAGACCTTTGAACCCTTTAATGATTTGTCCTTCTTCTTCTGCTTCATTCATTTGTTGCCTTACTTATATTTTCGTTTTTTCTGCATATAATTGTTCGGGGAAGGGGTACTTCCATGCTGGAGTATTTTCGTCCCCTATTACAGTTCTTCCTGGATTATAACACCACGGACACCCAAACCTGCCATTAAATTTAATGCTATTCATAAGTTTTGACCTAGCTACAGATTCCACGCAACAACAAAAAGGAATCACTTTACTCACTGTGGTTCGCCCTTCTGCATCAGTCAACGATACATCTTCGTTGACCAATTCATGCATATCAACACAAAACGGTGTAACAAATGTTTCAATGTCTGGACTTTTTGGCCCGTGCCAGACACCCGCTAAAATTAACATTTCATTTCTCAATTTGAATGGTAATTCGTTTATTGATAACTCAATTGGCCGGCATGATGTTTTCGATGATGTAAAGAATGAAGCGCCATCCAAGTTAAAGTTGGAGGTCAAATTACTCAAGCTGTGTAATAAATTTCCCGGTCTTTTCAAATTTTTGTATGTAATACCATCGTAAGTATCTGGAATAAATTCATCCCATTCATGTTGTGTCCTGTTTCGTGCACTGTGTCGAAGTTGGTTCAAATTTCAGGATCTTCTAGAAAAGCTCTAATTTATTTTTTCAAATCAAATCATGCAAAAAAGTTTCCATTACTGAGATTGTTTGGGGCGGATGTGTTACAATTCGCACGCAAAATTTGGAGTCTTCTTTTTTGGCGTCTTTCTATTTGTAGGAGATATTTACCACAGGTTGGGCAATATAAATGATATTCAATGGTACGAAAAATCTGAAGAAATTGTTTGCCGCGAATGTTTCTATCAAAAACATTGTTTCTCCTACTGTAGTAGTTGATCCTTCGATTAAAGGTGAGAACGTAGAATAGAAATCAAATTGCCCTTGCTCAGGTCTCTCTTCATCTTCTCGATCTCTTTCTCGTTCCCTCTCTCTCACTGGAGGTGCAGTCTGCTCGTCATTCTCATTGTCGACAGCAGCGCCATAACTGCTCTCTTCAGTACTACAATTACTAATTTCATCAGCAGAAGAATTTCTTTCGTATACAGGTGCATTGATATTGTTGCCAACTAAAACGTCCTGTTCATTGTGATCCATTCCAATGTATGCTGCATTAGGACTTCCATCGTCTGTATCTTGCCTCGTGGCAGCCACTCCAGAGTTTGGTGTATCAGTGTACCTTTCTTCTTCATCTTGTTGAATCCTAATTGCACTTACACCACCACCTAAATTTTGATCTAGCGTATCAGCTTCATTTTCACTTCTATTACTATAACTCATTGGAGTTCTACTATTTCTGCAGTTTCCGTCTTCTTGAGGCTGATCACTGTTTCGCCCATTACAAGCCTCGTCAATGCGACGTCTAATATTATGTCTTTGGCCAATTTCTTCATCACTGCTTGGGTTTCTTGCTTCTGAAATGAAATACATATGTTGATAAGCATTATTTCGTCAGTAAATAACACACAAAAAAGCAAATATGAAATGTTCAAATAATTTACTTGTATTTGAGTGTTATATGAATCTGGTTATTCGTTAATCAATTCAAGAGTCAATCCAGTTGTTACGGAGATTTTAAAATTGCATGAATAACTTATACATGTTAAATTTTCAACAACTGGATGTTGGAGAAGCATTACAAAATCTGTGATCTGCATGATGCCTAACTTCACCCGGATACCGTGGATCAAAATATGCACGATCTTTGTGGATATATTTGTTACGATCTTGGTCGCAAGACAGGCTGTGGCTGCGTGAAATGCTGGGACAAAATCTTGCACTATCATCCTCTCTATAGAAAACAACACTAGTAACAAAATAAGTCGGACTACTTGGCCGCGGACAACGCCTTTCCTCGCTCGAGGAGCGATATATTCTACAACGATTTTCTCTGTTTGGATAACTGTCAATGGAAATAGTGACTGACGAAAACTCTTTCTTTTTTAAAATCGCATTAAAACCGTGATTAGGTCAAGAAAAGAGAGCATAACTTCAAATTTGATCTAGAAGAACAAGACGACGAAATATAATTTGAAAAGTAATCAAAATCTAGTCAACATGGCATGTCGAAAAATGGTTCCAAATTGTAAATCTTCATTGAAATTTAAGAAGTTTTATTTCAAATAACTGATTTTCGGTAAAAAAAAAAAGCTTAAGCAAAATCTTAAATTGTTCAAACATTGTAAATTTTGTTTAAAATCTATATATATTTTCAATGAGAACTGCTAGCTTTATTCAGTGGTACCAAATTTTTGTATCTTCTTTGAAATCGTGGAAATCTTTTGATTTTTTACTATAAATACCGAACTAAATATTTTTTCAAATTTTCTAAACATAAATAAAAAAAATTAAAGTTACCAATGATGTACTTTGTTTAAAATAATAAATACAAGCTGGAACAATTTTGGCCAGGTTCATTAGCCAGTCATTTTGGATGAAAATTCAAAAAGTGAGCGCTTTTTCAAAATTTTTGAGATCCAAATGACTTTCTTTGATAAAACAAAAATTACTGGAGTTATAGCATTCACAATATTCCAGAAAACAAACGGAAATGAAGATTGTAAGCCAACTAAAGCACGATTTGAACAAAAAGTGAAGAGGATGGAAATGGTTCTTTTTGAACACCCTACAATATTGTTGAGAGACTTTTTTCAATTTTCTTGACGAATCGAAAATTCAAATTCATATCGTACAAAAAAAATAATCAAAATAAAAAATTCCATTTTGCGATCAAAATATACGAAAAAATAGGAATAGACCAAAATTCTTCACCCAGTAAAGAGCACACATTTTTTATTAATCATTTTTTGATAAGATGCGTAATTTTTGTTTCAGTCGTGAAAAATAAGATGATCAATAAAAAAAATTGTGAGAAAACAACGCAAGATACGAAAAAAGATGGATAGACAAAAGTTGTTCAAAGAAAAACATATGATGTAGAAAATTTCGCATTTTGGACAAAATCGAGTGCAAATCACGAGGTACGTGATGAGAATCTATTCGTTAAAGCCGAAGGAGCTTCAACAAAAGAGAATTCACAATCACCAAATTACAGTTGTCGATACTTTGACCTTAAATTTTGAAAGCTCTGTGCACAAATTTAGGTTAACTACAAAGACCGAGCGCGTAGCGCGAGGTAAATACAGTATCGAGCGCGAAGCGCGAGAATTAACAGTCGCGCGCCCTAGGCGCGCTCAAACTTGCGAGTGAAGTGAGCCGCGCGCGCTGCGAGAGATGAGAATGTGCCTGCGAAGCGGGCAGATTTTTCGCCTTATTTTTACTGTTTTCTTTTTCAATGCATCCGCTCCTGTTTCGTAATTAAATGTTTAGCCTTGCAAACGGATTCTACAGAAATGTCAGTATCTCAGAAAGATAAAGTTCACGCCTGTACAACATAATTAAGCACTGGAATATTCCACTGTTAGACTGTTAACCAAATTCTTTATTAATATAATTCCTCATTAATAAAATTATTTATGAATATGATTCTTTATGAATATAATTATCAGTTGTTCGCCTACTAGGAAAACATGAGGATCGCTAATGCCATGGTCTTCACTTTGGCAATCATCGTTAATTCTATCGGTAAATATCATAGTATAGAAATATATGTATAATTTAAAGAATATTTTTGAGCCTTCCCGAAATGATGATTTACCTGACGTAATGATTCCACCTGAGAAATTATCCCTGCTAAAAATCCCTCTTAGAGTGCTCTTAGAATCCTTATACATTTAGGAATTTGAAGATTCCTATGATATTTGTAAAGGCGTTTTGTTCCATGTTTGAAAGAGCATATACTGTGGATCTTATGATGTTTGTAAGTGGATCCTATAGTGACCTAAGAGTAAACGAAGGGTTTTTGGTCCTCGCTTACTGGTATTCTATATGGAATTCCAAACAGAACTTGAAATGATTTCTATATGTAATTCCAAAAAGAACCTCTGTTTCTGTAAGTATCTATACGGATGTTCCAAATACGATTTTTCAGACATCGCGCTATTTCCCGACCTCTATACGGATCTATATGGATGTTACCAAGTCGTAATCTATATGGAATTCCAAACAGAAATTCTACTAGTTTCTATATGGAGATTTCTTACAGGATTTTTGAGACATCTCGCTATGTCCCGACCTCTATACGGATCTATATGTATATTCTGGTCTATAAGGGCCAATGAGTTAATCTCCAAAGCTAAGTGAAAATACCACTAGAAACCCATAAAAAACCACATCAGCTACTAATGGTAATTCCGTATAGACCCATAGAGACCCTAGGGTCTATGGGGACCAATAAGGCATTCCCTCAAATCAAGTAAGAATACCATCAGAAACTCATAGAAACCAGCTCAGTGGCTGTTAATAATTCCGTATAGATCCATATAGACCTAGGGGTCTATAAGGGCCAAATAGGCATTCTCCAAAGCAAAGTAGAAATACCCCCAGAAACATATAGAAATACCCTCGGCGGCTGTAGGTAATTCCATATATATCCATGTAGTAATGCAGGTTCTATACGCATCTGGTAGCAGTTTTTCGTGACAATAACCGACTTTTTCCACATAGACTTTTTTTCTATATGGTTCTATAAGACCTTTCTTGGAGGGAAATCCACATAGAGAAATTCCGTACAAAAAATTTAGTGTTCTAGTGTCCGCCTAAGCTCCCCGTAGATCCTCTTGAGACGACAATTATATACTTAGTTTATTTTCCAGTAAACGCATCTATTAAATTCCCTTTAGATCCGGTTACAGAAATTCCATACAGAATAATTTAGAGTTGTAATGTTCGTTTAAAATCTCCTTAGATCCTCTTGAGGCGGCAATTATATACTGTGTAACTTTTCCAGTAAACGTAGTCCTATGAAATTCCCATTAGATCCATTTAAAAGAATTTCTCAACAAATAATTTCGCGTTTTAAGGTCTTCTCAAGTTCCGCTTAGATCGTCTTAGAATTATGTTCCTATTAAATTCCTATTAGAACCCTTTCAAGAAATGTTCAAAAAGTGATTTCGGATTATAATTTCCACTTAGGTTCCTCGTAGAACCCATTACAAATATTTCGAGAAATTAACTGCGCAACCATTGTCCCCTTAGGAGCATATTACAACACATTACTTTCTACGATTCGTCTTTAAACCCACTTAGAACTCGAACGGCAATCTTATAGGCTTCTAAATTTTTGAGTCCAGTTTGATGCTCCCGTGAAACTCCACCCTTACTTTATTGACAACTATACCATTCAACTACAACTTAACGTCACGAGAGGAAGCAGCTAATTCGTTCATTTTAAATAAGCCCGTTCTCAACCTCACGTGCGCAGTAAGAAGAAGCATTGCGTCGGCGAATGTACCGATCTCTCAGGAAAGTTGTAGCAAAAATCTCAAATTCATGCCACATTGTCGTTGAAGTCTTATCTTTAATTTAAGCCAATAAAACTTCAAAAATCTTCACGGGTTCTCGAGATACGACTAAAACTGTCCAAGCATGTCTGCACCGAATTTCAGTCGCTTCAACAGCGAGCTTGACCGTCTGCGGTTCCTGCTGACTGAGACTCGACGTAGGTGCTTGGACATTTAATGACATATTTTGAGAACACCTGAATATTCTCGAAGTTTTATTGATTTAAATCAAAAAGAAGATTTTCCATATCACGTGCTGTCTATTTGAGTCCTTTTCCTTAAACATCGTGAGTCACAGCACGAGTAGAAGTTAAGAAACAAAATCTGTGAAATTTCCGTCGATCAACATTCTAGCGGTCGACAGCAGTAATCGCCGAATGAAACTTGATATTTGAGTCTTGGAATTTTTAGTCGTATCTCGAGAACCGACTTTCCTAATTCATGCCACAAGTTGAAGTCGAGGTACAAAATTCAAGAAATTCTTGAACTTTCTTTTTAAACTTCTCACGTATTTAAATTCTCTCCAAAATGTCAACAATACCTCTATTCAGGCTCAGTTAACGCGTAATTTGATAAGCATTCTAACGGTTTGCAAGAAACGGTCTCGCTCCATTTTTGAACGAGTAATCACGTTTCAAACTCAGCAGTGATGTTAATAGTACTTTCGCTGATCTTACCGACAATTTCCTATGGTGATTTATGTTTGGAAATAAATATTATTGCCTTCACAATAATTAACAATATTTTTATGCCCAGTATTATCTCTATTCTGTAATAAATCCTTCTGCAATTCAAACCGAGATTTGAAAATCGCGTCAACTCAAGCCAATCAAATTGAATAAATGTTCAACTAGTATCAGTAAAGGAGTACCAATCAGAATTGGAGTACCCCGTGTCTCAACTCTACCTTGAGGACTCTAGGTATCTGCACCTTAATGCATGTAGTGGCGTATTCACACTGCTAAGTACTACCTCTTCTTACGGGAGGAAAAGAGGAAATGGAGCGCAGTATGCATGCGCCACCACTTTCGATGCCTGAGGGATAGCTATAATGTTGCAGTTTGCACCGTGTCTAGTACCAGCCGCTTCAAGGAGAGCCATAGGTCTGCGGCGGGTGAAAGTACGCCGCAGTGCGTCGTTCAGGGAGGCCGCCTCTGTGAAGAAGCCAGATGAACGACGCCCAAGATGCCGAAGGCCGACGAGCCCGGGTTGCGGTAACACCACACCATTGAGGACGATGCTTGCATCTTGGTTGGATAGAAAGGAGGAAAAAGAAGTCCAGGTTGGCAACACAGCGGGACGCGGATCACGGCGTAGTATGCCAGTAACCCATGTTCCTGAAGTAATGCGAAAGCGGATTCCGGGAACGTGGGTTGGCAAGGAGGGGAGGTGAGTTTAGTGGGTATTACCGTATTTAGGTCGAGTCCCACACGCAGTGCGTAAATGCATTCTCACCTCCTCTACAAGAAAAAAAAGTACCAGCCGCTTAAGGTTGTTTTGGGGTGCATCTGCTCCAAACTTATTTCCGCCTTGGCTGGAAATAATAAGCTTCCTCTTGCAGTAAGAAGTTCGTACTTGTCTGACCGTTTCTACTGAGAAACTTCAGCTACAGGAATGATCCTGTCACTCCAAACTTACAGCTAGTTGCGGAACAATGTAACGGCTAAGAGTGTAAGCTTGATGGGGGTAGGAAGAGAAGAAACTTCAGACTTAGGGCTGGGGAGTCTGCTCTGGTATCTTCCTTTAACTTGATTTTAGTAGTATTAAAGGGTTGCAACAGATCTTTTATACCTGCTTACTTCGATGATATCTGGGAAGAGCTTCTTTAGAGAGATTAAATTGACTGTGTCTCTGGAGTTCTAATAAATGTAACTGCAGACCCGCAAGAGACGTTTAACAAGCTTGTCTCTACTTCTTATCCTGACGCAATAAGGATATTTGTGAACGGATCAGTAGATCCCGCTAACGATCAAGTTGGCTTTGCTTTCTGCATTCCTGAAGTGAATTACAACTTTGGTTTCTTCTTGCAAGAGGGCTCCTCTCTTAAGTCTGCGGAACTCTATGCGATTTTTCCTGCCTTAAAGTATATTTTGAAAATGAATATCCCTTGCTCTGTCATCTGCATGGATTCTATGTCGGCGATTCATTGTGTTGAGATCCGATTCTCGTTCACTTAAGGACCGATCATGGCCCGTAAGATTGGGCATCTTCTTTGCCAAGCGTTTATGCAGGGATTGATGGTGAGTTTGTTGTGGATTCCGGATCATATGCAGGTTGAGGATGTGTTTGGGTTGATTAAGGGGGAATTTGATTTCTGGAAGTTTAGGCTCTAACATTTTTGGGAGAAGCCTGATAGCCCGCAGGAATATTTCAAGCGTGTCTCGTACAAAACGAGAAGACGTTATATTTATATACAAGTCAATGAACAAAAGTTTTATTTAATTAACAATTTTTTTTCTATTTAGCAATTGTGTAAACAATTTTTATGAACCAATTCGCAGTTTAAACATTTTTTTTTTATGAATAGGGTACATCTTTTTGCGGAATCATCTAAAAATACTCTTCTTGATCATTCCTTTTTATTATAGTTTGCAAATTCACAAGAATGGTTCATTATTTTTAAAAATTTCATATATAAATTCATAGTTTGGATATTTGCCAACGAATAAGGACAATTTTTTTATGAAACCAACTAAGAATGAATTTCCGATGACCCTTCTCTAACAAATCCTTTGCAGTATTTGTTTAAATCTTAGAAATCCCCTAAAATCTTATAATATTATAAATTAATTGCAGTTCAGAAATATTATAAGACGTTGAGAATTTTTTATATGATTTGAAATCCGTCAAATATCACTTTAAATCATGTCATAAAAATCCTTTGAAATTTTAAAAATTCTATGAAGTCACTTTAAATAATTAAAAATATCCTAAAACCTTATAAATCCTATGATTTCTTTAGGATTCCATAAATTCTTCTTTGCTGCCTGAAATTCCCTCAAGATCATTGAAATAATATGAACTCTCTCAATTATTTTTTGTGTGTAAATGCTTTAAAATACCTTAGAATAATGAAAATGCTTGGAAATTATATTACAACCCTTGAAATCCGTTTAAATCCTTTTAAATCCCTGAAAATATTTCAAATCTTTTGAACCTTTTCCCGACACTTCTCTAGGTATATATGTTTTAAATTAAAAATTTCTTATGATTGTATGAAAAATTGATATTGAAAATTCGACTCCTAATAAGAATCCTTTCGCTCGTAGCGCGCGCATCGTAATTGATAGTATGAAAGTAGTTAGCCATTTGCCAATCAAATTAGTCATAGGTCTCTATGTTCATACAATTTTATAACATCGCCACTTTTCTGCATCCGCGCCTGCAGACTCCAAAATCGAGATTGTGGATCCATCACAAATTCTTGATCGCATAGTTTCATAGTTCCGTGCTCTGTAGGGTTATCCTTAATTGAAAAATATATTTTAGACAGAAAAAATTAAGGAAAAAATTAGGTCACACAAAACAAATTTAACGGAAGAAAGGAATGAAAGGGACCTTCCTGAAAAAGTGCAAACTGCCCTCCTTAATAGAGGCTTGGAGTTCCTATCATATGCCTCAAATCAAGTGAAATTCGTTTAAAAAATGTTGATAAACTCAATTCTGATGGAAATACCAACGTACTTTAAAAACAATCTAATTCTCTCTTTCTTGTTGCAGCACTAACTTCACAGTTTGAGTGCTTACCTAATGGTGACCCTATTCCTGGTGTTCCCCGTGCTCCTGCCGAGTCACCACCACGTGTCAGGTCCAGGTCTCCTCCCGGCAGGCCTCATCTTGAAAGGAGTGATCCTCAGGCCAGCTCCGTGGCTCCTTTTATGAGGCTTCCTTCTCCTGCGGGACTTTCTTGTGGTATCGAACAACTTAGCTTTATTCGTCTTATTCCCGATAAGAATCCGCATCGGACTTTTGAACTTCGAAAATACACTTTTCCCGACAATGAATTATTAAAAAGAAAAATATCAAAGACTACGTATGGGCCTACTCCAACCCAAGAACAAATTGTATTATCAACATCCGATGGTGACGTGTTTGCAATATTGGAGAGTTATAATGTTCTAGGTGGATTTTATAGAGCCATTGAATGTGGTATGAGACGTGTGAAAATAAACATGGAAAGCGGCAGGGTAACCCGATTAAGCCCAAACGAAATCGATGAAACTCCAGTAGGTGCCCTCCGCCCAATCAAGAACAGTTTTAGGGTAATCCTTGTAAATTCTCGTGAAAACAACAATTAATCGACGCGTTTGCAAATAGATCTAGTTCCTTTTCAAGATAAGAAAAAAAATTTTTGATAGATTTTAGAAATCTGAAGATTAATGAATCTTCTACTATTATCTAAAGTAATTTGAAAGTTAAAATAATATATAAGTTTTGTTTTGATCTTATGATAGATTAGGACCAAAGAAACATTTACATGTGTAAAGAGAATGTCGCTGATGCTACATCTCACTCATAATTTTTGAAAAATGTAAAGTTTTTTAGATACAGATCAAGATATCATCAATATCAAAATAAAAAAGTATCGGATAATTTATATTATTTGAGATTTCATTTTCCAAGGTTTCCTTTACTCTATTTGCAGCGGTAGCTGATATAGAAGAGTCCGTCGGCAGTTCGAATTTTCGCTTATAGAATTTATTATTCAATTGACTGTGTGGCCATTGTAGATATAGCTATCACGAATGTGACATTTCGTTTATCCTAAATTTCAAGATTAAGCATTAGAATTGAAATGTTTCTCAATTTTAAGCATTAAATATTGAAATTTTTTAAATTATAAGCAGTGAAGTTTGAAATTTGTGTGGATTCAGCACTGAAGATATAAAGTTGTTTATTTAAGAGAGGAATTAAATATCTCAATTATTTTAATTTCAATTTGCAGTATTTACGTGAGAAATAGTTTCAAGTACCCCCCTCCCCCACAGTAATATGTGCAAAAATACTTTTTATCTGAATGTTAAATTATTTTATATCTTCATATTTTATTAAATACTACTATTTTATGTCGAAAAACTGTCCACTCACACTTTTAAATCTCATCTTTTTCTACTTGAAGTGCATTTGTAAAGAACCATAAGATACATTTTTCACAGAAGCATTGCAGAACCGTTCTTTTGACATATCATAAAATAATAAATTTTTCACAGCAGTGTTGAGGAACCCTTCTTGTAGCACATTTTAAGATTGCAGATTTCTCACAGAAGATGAAAATCCTTCAGTTTATCGTAGCGTGTTCTGAGAGCCAGATGTTCTATTCGTATTCTCAACAGGAGCATTTACTTCATTAAGGGACAAAGTGACAAAACAAAATAGTGACATTTATTTCCCTAAATTGGCCAGGGCGCCTGGACTACACAGTAACCTTAATTGTCAAGCAAACCGATTTTTTATGGAAAAAGTTACATTTTCGAACAAAAAGAAGAATTTTTCGACAAGATATATGAGGTTTGGAGCACAAATTGAAAATGCTACATTTTCAAACAGTAATTACATAGATAAATTTACGGTCAAACGATAACAAAATTTAAAAAGGAAATTGCTCAAATTATTTTCAAACAAAAAAATAATAAGTTTGAAAGTTGATAATCGAAATTTTTACCTGTGAATAATAATCCCGAAAGTTGGGTTCTTTTTCCCCACCATGAAACTAATGAGGTTCGTTCAAATCTTCATTCCTACTAAATCTTTCAATGAATGTGTATCACGGAAATTCTTGTCGTTTTCCTTAGTTTTCTTCTTTGTGTAACATAGTGTACTGGTGCGGTGACTCTGTCAAAATGATTGACGTGATTCTCATTGCCTTGTTAGTTTATTTGGCTTCAAATCATTTAACGGAGAGAATTCAAAATCTCCGGGATTTATCAGATGAAAACTAACGAATCCGGCATTTATTTGCTGAATTTGGGGTAGCCCAAATTCCTGAGGGTTGAATCTGGAGATGTTTGAATTGTGCTCAACAAGAATTATTGACAGTCCGTCTTGCTTGGGAGATGAGGATTCTCCATTTTGTTGGCATCTCAAGCTTGTTCACTCCTCGGCCTCGTGAAGGATGCGGGTTTGAGCCATTCAATAATTTTCTGGTCGGAAGATGCTGGACAGAACCGTCATTCGACATCTCCTTTTAGGTAGAGGTGAACCAGGTGGAGGACGTTCGAGACATCATTCCCCTTTTGCCCTTGGAACGTGCGGACGTTTGAGATGGTTTTGGTGATCGTGTAGTGTTTTAGTGATGTGTCTGTAAATAATTTTAAGATCAAATAGTGACTGTTAAGATCAAAGAAAAGAATGCTGTACCGAGGGAATGTACCGTGAAATGCTACCACCGTTTCTACGGAGATATAAAAAACAAGAATTCTATTGTCATGTACGTAAAGTGCAGTGATACGGATTCAAACAAAAATTCAAATTTGACGTTGCCCATTATGCGTACATGCCTATTAGTGTATTCGTATACAGTACAGACACGGGTACTGAAGTCCATTCAAGCGAACAAAAATTGTGCTACTCTCTAAGAGCAAGATCAGAAATTAACACCAAATACGACTTGCAACTGCAGTCAAGAGATCTACAAGATCTAATGCAACTGGAGGTAGAGAAGAAGAAAGGAAGTAAACCTAACCTCCAACATGCTCCGAACCTCAATATGACTATGTTTTCCTACGATACACTCCGAGCCGTTGGCCCCGGAAGAATTCTAAGAGGCGACGCCACTGAAAATTGTTGTAGAGCTCCTGCCGGTGACCAATCTGAGCATATGTTTTTCGCTGTTCCGATACTTTGTATCTTCAATGGATGACTGGCGCTGGATGTACTTCAACGTAATCATCGTGGATTGAAGTTGGTGTTTTATACATTCGATAATGATACACTGGAATGACACAGATATTTACACGTACATCCGAGTGACATGTAACCATGTGTTGGCTGCCAGCAACCTTCCGAGAAAGTGGATAATTGTTCAGAATTGTGCAGTTCACTTTCCAAAGAGAATTGCTGAAAAAATGGATGACGTGCAGACATTTTTCGCAGAAAAAAATTTTGTTATGGACCGCATGGCCTTCATGATACAGTGCGACGGTATCGAAAAGCTAGACGCAGTGTTCGACAAAATAATGCGTATCCTAGTAACACCATTTCAGCATGAAGCAAGCAGATTTCCAGACGAATTGAATGGCATGAGCTTGAGAAGATTTCAAAGTTTTGTTGAATGGGACGATGCAAATGGTGCAGGAGGCGAAAGACCAACAGTCGGAAGAAGCCAAAAAAAAATGAGGATGCCATTACAAAGATTCACCACCCTACTTGCATCACTGGAAAAGGCTGCGTAGAATAAAAACTCAGCTAATCCCATCAGACAATCACGTAGCAACTAACAGTCTGCAATCTCTACAAATTGCACACTACTTTGTCGAGCATCATATGCCTTATGTGACTATGTGGACAAGACTACTTATTAATGAGACAGAGCCAGAAATGGCACATATGCATAATCAGCAAATCGAAGCGCATTTTCATACCTTGAAGCACACTGTTCTTGAGAAAAGAGAGAATTTGTCAATTGGAAATCTTTTCAGGAGACTTCAAGGTTACGTGTGCTTCTTGCTGGTGATAATCCAATACGATATCGGCAGGAAGAAGTATGTTAAGGCGAAACCAGAGTTTCCACGAAAGGACAAAAATCACACATCGATGACCATTCTAAGTGCAAAGGATCCTTCTGCACAACAAGAGTGGTGAAAGAGACCACTGAAATGCAAAGAGAAGAGACGAACACACTTTCAAGGCCACTACTTGAAAAAAGGAGATGTGGATGGTTCTTCCCACGTGCCTTTTAAGAGGTGTAACAGAAAGAGATTCGACGTCATTGCACACGTATCATCGGAGAGGAGACGATACAGTGACCTGGAAGGCACGGAATTTGATGTGACTTCCATCTCTTCACCAAAGGAGAAATGGTGTGAACAACAACTTACAAGCAGCAAGAGGCAGTGCGTTACGAATGAGGACAACATTACGGAAGACAACATTACGCAACACGTACAATCGTCACGTGTCAGGACCTGGTCAGACGCATCGTCCTCGATATTGAATCAGAGCGACTATTTGATTCACCGTCAGGCAATAGGCAACGGGGTATTTGACGACTTCTGTAATTATAAACAGAATGTTCAGCGAGAGACAACAGTAGGACGGTATACGGCGGAGCAACTTCTGATTAATCCGAGCAAAGTGAAGATCTATCTCCCTCAGTTCGTTACGTTGAGAACTTCGAACAAAGTCAATGTGAAAGATAACACAGATAATGGGATCGACGGTCAGGTATATATACCAACAATAAACACTATCTTCATAATTGGAGATAAATACGACCAAGACATTGGCACTTCTGATGAGAGCGACAACTCCATTGTAGTGTACGATAAACCCTTCAAGGAAACTGTCTTACTACCAAACCTGAAAGGACAACATTGGCATTTAGTGGTCCCTAACATTAGATGGAAGGCTCGAAAAGTGAACGTTTATTGCATAGATCCAATGAAGTGCAAAAAAAGCAGCACGGGCCACTTCAGAGGTAAAAGTGAAGGAGAAATAGCTATGCAACGCCTGCAGCACTTCGCCTCCACTTGCTGAGGTGGAAGCACACTCTATAACCTGTCAAAGTATGAGTGGAATCTGGTTCAATTCCGAAAAACCTGATCATACCAACAGGACAGTTTCATGGTTAACTTTTCTCGAGACACGGAATGATTTGTGGCATGGTTTTATTAATACAATCAGGGCCTGCCATTTCCAGATCGGCTGGAAAGAAACAGTCAACATCGTTGTTGTAAACAACAATAATTGGTTTGAATAATCATTTTCGATTAGTCCAATGAATTATTAACTCATTACAAGTGAGCAGTTGACAAATAGTTTAAAATTTAAGAAACACCCGCAACTTTGTAGCCTCATCGAAATTGAATATCTTAAAAAATGATAACAGATTGTTTGAACAATGAATGTTGTTAACTTTAATTAATTACATGCCTCACTCTAATTGAAAACTGGACAAGAAGTGAAAGACTTTAGGAAAAACCGCAACTTTCTACATCTATTCTTCGAGAACATTGCTAAAAATAATAGTAAATTGTTTATAAAATTTTTGTAAACATCTACTTATCAGTGTGGAGTAGTATTGGAGGTATGATACTATTAAGAATATCGTCACAGGCGATAATACGCGAGATATATTTTTTTTTAATGTTCAGTTTTCACGAAGTCTGAATCACCGAACTCGTAGGGTGTTTAAATAAGAGATAAATCACATTAATCACATTAAATAAAGAAAGAATATTCATTAATGAACCGTCTACCTGGATTTTACGATAATCGTATTCTATCAACTACTCTCCTCTGAATAGAGAACCTAACACGTACTCTCACTCGGAGCCTTGAGAAGCAAGTGAAGTACCGAATCGGACCGCTCTACGGTTGCACCAGCACTGCCTGCCCATGCAGGCCGAGCGCGCTATGCCGTGATTGGCTGGTGGTCCCCACTCTATGCTATGAGAACGGATTTTCTTTCTTTCTGTTTTGTTCGGATATTCGGCGCGCGGGATGGCTTGTTAGAAGTATACTGATTTAATGTATAGTAATAAATACTTGTACGATATTTCGTATTATATGTAGTACTTCGTCTTGTGAGAGGTAGTATATACCTACACATTACAATGTAATTACATTTATTTTAAGTTCCTGGCGGAAAAAGTGGCGAACTTGTATCTATAACAATTGCAACAAAGACGTCTGCTGATCAAACGTTAAGAGAGGTTCACATTCTTAACCGTTCTTCCTTCAGCGTCGGCTCATTGTTTTTCTTAATGCGTTCCGCATTTTTTTTATCGAGCGCCTCGCACATACTCCTCAGATTCACATCCAGAAGGTGTCGTATAACAGCAAACCTGCCAAACAATGGCAATTAGAAATCAAGCAACTTACTATTTTTGGGAAAGTAGGCAGAAATATCTATATAACGTAAAAATTAATACTTACAATTTACTTTTCAGGGCATTCATGTGTTCCTGCACTCGTTCAGTCGCCATTTGCTGTATGGTCTCAACAAGGGCTTGACTATCAGCACACTTATTGCATTCAGTGTGCGGCATCGGAACCGACTTGTCCTTTGTGTCATTTTGGAACCGTGTCAGATCCCTCTGTGCTCCAGGAAAGTATGTCTCGTCGCTGTCGTTGCTGTTCTCATTAGCATTATCCATTTCCCGCAAAGACATGGAGAATGTGATAAAAAAGTACTTCAATGCCACATTTATAAAAATAATAATTACTTCTTTATAATCGTATTCAATTCATCTGCACGTACTTCAACCTATCCAACAATTGCAAAATAAGAAATTCATTGTCATTTGAATAATTTGTTAACTAGGATTACATTATCATGTATTCTAGATTTTACAATGGCTATATTGATAAGTTTCATGCTCATTCTAAAAACATATCACAAAAAAAGTCTTGTACTGACAATACTGTTATTAGACATTTCTGTAACAACGTGGGCACAAAAATAAAAATCCCACAGTATGCTTTGGTTCAATTGTACAGATTTTGGTTGAGAATTACATTCTACAACGAGCTCAATATCGAGTGGTATTCTACCAATCTTGTACTTTGTACGCCTTCAGCAACGCGGAACCGCTAAGTGCTCCATACTTTGAATTGAATTTAATACACACAGTTTGAGGGCAGCAACAGTGCTGCAGTAATATCAGTATCAAGTGCAGTAATTGAAACCATATAAATCGTCCGCTGTCTGCAAAATTTGAATGCCGAGCACTCAATGTTTCGAATTAATAGCAGTGGCTTAAGAAAACTGGATACTTTTTTTTTATAGTTTCACTGTCGCTGCCATCAGACTGTGTGTGTTAAAGTTACTTGAAAATATAGAGCGCTTCGCGTTCGAACGTTTCCGGAAATGTACGATATTCATGTTTGACACAATAGCACTTGATATTGAGCGTATTTTAGGACTGTTGCTGCCCTGAAACTGAAACGGCGCGGACGATTGATATGATAGTTATTACCGCATTTTATTCTAATGTTATTTTAGCACCGCTATTGCTCTCAAGCTGGGAGTGTTGCAGGAATTCAAAATATTAAACGTTCTGACGCTTCAGCGTTCCGACGCTGCAAGAAGCGCGGTGTGAGAGTTCTCAGGACAAGCGGACGTAATGTTGACCGCAAATTCAACATATAATTCTCATTTTGTCGTTGTTTTAAATAGTTGTATTAGTTTCGTTACTTGTTTTTGGGACAACTTTTTAGGATTTGTAAAAATGTGACGGGAAAGTATAGAGGCTTGGAGGGAATTATGCAGCGAAGAATGTCATGTATCAGCCATATAGGTTTGACCAATGGGATTTGTTTACATAATTGGAAAGTGATTAACCAATTTTGTTAAATAATCCGCTATACCAACAATAATTAAAGAAAAAAAATTTTTTCTAAAAACTTAAACAAATGGAATTTGTTTCAGTTAAAGAAATGGAACTCATTTAAGCAATTAAAAAGTGATCGAGCAACATTGATAAATATTGGACTAAAGAAATATTAATAAGTTTTGATAAAAAAAAAAATTTTGAAAGAAAATTATTCCAACAAATTCCGTTTGTTTAAGTACTTGAAAATTAATTAACGAATGATGATAATTAGTCCAATATACCAATATGAATAATTTTGAGTAAAAACAGAGGAGAATACAGTGCTCAAATGGTCGATTTCATGAAAAATTGACATATTTCATGTAAGGGTCGTTTTCGTGCATTCGCGGGGGTGTGTTACGGGTGTTACAACCATATGTCTAATACATAAAATTCTTTGTCGGATAATTCTTCAAAAGCCTCTATAATTTCCTCTCACATGTTCCCAAACCCCAAAACGTTGTTCCAAAAACTGAAAAAGTGATTTTTCCCCATGCATTTTGCATTGGAAAACTAACCGTCATCCCCGACACCTGACAAAATGGAAATGAAGAAAATGAAAATTAGGGAATTTCTGAATTATTTGAATTTCTTCTGGATTTGAGATGAAACGGGAGGGATCGTAGCCCTTTAGCGTAGAAAAAAAATTTGCCATGCATTTTTGGACCGCCCTAGGCATGCATGCCTGTGAGTACGATAAATTTCGGAAGAATTGACAGATTGGAGTGGGGTTTAGTATACTCTTCAAGTGTCCTAATATATATATATGAAAGTCACACGGACTAGCATGTTGGTGGCGGAAGTGAGAACGTGTTTGGTGACAGGTGGTGAGAGGATTTTACTGAATTTGTGTGGAAGGTGTGAGTGGAGTGTGAGGGTGGAAGCCGAGGAGGTGAGTAGAGTTGTGTGGGGTGGATTGGGGAGATAAAAAGTGGTTTTTGACGAGGGAGTGAGGTGGGATTAAGGCAGATAGTGAAAGTGAGGTTAGGTTGGCAAGCAGTCGGAGGAGCTTGCGGTCGGGAGTCTTGGGCATTTGAGGGCTCAGGGGTGGTTATAGCAGAGTTAGGGGATGTAAAGGGAGAGAAAGGGGTGTCTTCAGGGGCCGTAAGTTATAGAAAAAGAAAAAAAAAACAAAAAAAACAAGGGAAATAAAGGAAAAATTTGGCGGCGAAGCTGCAGAGACATCTGTCGGCCGCGGTGGGTATTGCATGGAGAATTCCCAGGTACCGGCGGCAGAGCGGGAGGTAAGCAGTGAGAGTGCTGTCAGTGCTGCTAGTGAAGTTGACGGGGAGGAAATTTTCCACGTGCCACGACGGACAACAAGGCGTGGCTCGGAGTCGAGTAACGCGTCTGGGAGAGGGGGAAGGCGGAACGAAGGAAGCGAGAAGGTAAGGGAGAGAGAGTCGAGCACAAGTGAAGGGGAGGATCTCTTGAAGAGGAAGAGAGACAACCGAGAGAGTCCGGACAAAAGCGAATTGGAGAGTCCATTCAAAAAAAAGCGTGAGAGCACGTAGGTCACCCCACCAAAAAATGGAGGGATTGTCAGAGAAGGAGGCTATCGGGATGCTGGTAGGCGAGATCAGGGAGCTAAGGAAGGACGTGAAGGGGACTAAAGAGCAGGTGGAAGGTATGAGGGAAGAAATGAGAATTAGAGATGAGAAATGGGAAAAGGAGATGAGAGAGATGAGGGAGAGAGTAGAGGGGTTAGAGAGAGAAAGGAAAGAGAAGGAAGTTAAAATAAAGCAGATGGGAGAGAAGATCAGGCTGTGGCAGGAAAGGACGGAAAAGAGACTTGAGAAGGTGGAGGGCAGGACGGAAATGGAAGTAGGTGACGGAGGTGGGGGAAGTGAGATTAAAGGTATTTGGGAAAGGGTTGAGAATATGATAAAAGATAAAGTAGGAGAGCGTTGGAATGAAAAGGAGGAGAGGGCGGATAGGGAACGGATCAGGGCAACGGAGTTGAGAATGGAGAGAAAAGAGAAGGCAGACAGGAGAAATAATATTGTGATAAGAGGGTTGAAGTTAAAGAGTGGAGAAGAAAGGGAGGGCGTGGAAGAGCTGCTACAGAGCATAGGGTGGGTTAAAGGCAGGGTAGGGAAAATTAAGTTGGAGGGGAGGAAAGAGGAGGAAGTGGCGGTTGTGGAGTTGGAGAGCTGGGAAGAAAATCTGGGGGTAATGCGGAATAAGAGTAGGATACAGGATGCGGGAGTTTTCATAGATCACGATTTGACGAGAAAGGAAAGGGATGTACAGAGAATGCTTTATGACAGGGCGAGGAGGGAGAAGAGAGAAGGGAGATCGGCGAAGGTAGGCTATAGAAAAATAAGAGTAGACGGGAAGATGTGGGTGTGGGATGAGGAGAGAGAGGTGTTGAAGGAAGTGCAGGGGGATTTGTTTCGTAGGAAGTAGGGGGGTGGGGGTAACGCAGGGGAGAGGAGTAGTGAAGGTGCTGTACTGGAACGTAGCAGGGGTAAAGAAGAAGGACGTGGAGTTCTGGCGGTATATCCAGGAATTTGATGTTGTTGGACTGGTAGAGACGTGGGTAGAAAGAAAGGAATGGGATAGAATAGAGCCAAAGCTACCAAGGGGGTATAGGTGGAGACTTCAGGAGGCGGTCAGAGTGAAGAAGAAAGGAAGGGCCAGTGGGGGAATTATAACCGGGGTTAGAGATGGATTAGAGGAAAAAGTTCATGGAGAGGAAGAGGGGGAGGGTGTGCAGATGAGGGAAATAAAAATAGGAGGGATGAAGTGTAAGTTTGTGACAGTGTACAACAAGGATGGGATGGAAAGAATTAAAGAAAGAGTGGAAAACCTGCTGGGCGAAAGAGAAGAGGGCATGGTGGTACTGGGTGGGGACTTTAATGCGAGAATGGGGAGCGAAGGGGGACTTTACAGGGAAGGGGAGAGCTTCGAGAGGAAATCGAAGGATAATGTAATAAATAAGGAGGGGGAGATTCTAAGGGACTGGATGGAGGATAGAGGGTGGGCAGTGGCGAATGGTATGGCAAATGGGGACGAAGAGGGAGAATACACATATGTAAGTAAAGTGGGGGTATCGGTGATAGATTATGTGGTCATGAATATGCAAGGATGGGAGGAGACGGAAAAATTCGCAGTAGAGGGGAGGGTGGAATCAGACCATCAGCCATTGAGTCTGTGGATAAGAGGTGAGGGTGGCGGAAGACAAGGCAGGGAAGAAGTCTCGATAGGGAAGAGGGTGACCTGGACGAGGGAGGCGGTGCAGAAGTATCAAGAGGAGCTAGGAAAGGTACGCTTTGGAGGGGAGTCGGTGGAAGAGATATGGGAGGATCTGAAAGAGAAGGTTGTGTGCAAAAGAAGGTATTCAGAAAGAAGAAGAAAGGAATGGTGAAGCCGTGGTGGGATAGGGAATGTAAAAAGATGAAGAGGAAGGTGAAGAGGAAGTACAAGAAGTGGAAAGAGGGTAATGCGAGAAGGGAGGAGTACGTAGAAATGAGGAAGGGGTTTAGATTGGTGTGTAAGAAGAAAGAACAGGAAAAGGAGAAAGATCTGGAAGAGGAGTTAGCAAATGTTAAGACAGAAGGGGACGTCTGGAAGATAATAAATAGGTTTAGGAAGCGTAGGGTGGGGGTTAGCGAGAAGATAGGGAGTGAGGAGTGGAGAGAGTTTTTCAAAGAATCATTCCAGGGCTCGGATTCAAGGAAGAAGGATGGGGGAAGTAGAAGAACGGGGGAGGCAGAGATGGAGGAGCTGAATGACGAAGAGATAGAGAAGCAGATAAGGAAGTTGAAAAGGTCAAAAGCAGCAGGGCTGGATGGGGTAGAGAACGAAGCATGGCTGTTTAGTACACAAGAGGTTAGGGAGAGGCTGAAGGAGGTAGTGAAGAAAGTATGGAGGGGCGAGGGATTCCCAGGAGGGTGGAGAGAAGGGCTAATAGTGCCACTGTATAAGAGAGGGGATAGACGTAGGCAGGAAAATTATAGAGGGTTTACGCTAATGAATACGGCGTATAAGGTATACGCGATGGTAGTGACAGAGAGACTGCGGAAGGATGTCGAGGGGAAAGGAATATTGCCGGAGACGCAGGCGGGATTTAGGGCGGGTAGGAGTACTATTGACAATATCTACGTGATGCAGCACGTGGTGGATAGAGAATTAGCGAAGAAGGGGACGAGAGTGTACGCGTTTTTTGTGGATCTCAAAGCCGCGTTTCCATCGGTGGATAGGGGGAAGTTGTGGGAGGCAATGGAGGATAGGGGAGTAGAGAGAGGCCTAATTGAAAGGGTAAGGGAGATATATGAAGAGACCAAAGACAAGGTAAGAGGAGGGGAGGGGATTTCCGAGGGATTCTGGATGGATAGGGGTCTAAGGCAAGGGTGTCCACTTAGCCCAACGCTTTTTGCGATTTTAATTGCGGATATGGAGAGTAAGCTGGAGGCCGGGGTGGTAGGAGGAGTAAGGATAGGAGGGGTTAGAATTTGGTCACTAGCGTATGCAGATGACATAGTGTTGCTGGCAACCAGCGAGGAGGCCTTAAAGGAGATGATGAAGAGGTTGAGAAGATACCTGGATGAAAAGGGGTTAGAGCTGAATGCGGAAAAGTCCAAGGTTATGGTGTTCAGAAAAGGAGGGGGAAGGGATAAGGGAAGGGAGTGGAAGTGGAAGGGAAAGGAGGTACAGGAGGTGAAAGAGTTTGTGTACCTGGGCTTCGTGTTTCGAAGGAATGGGGGAGTGGATGGTCACATAAAAGAGAGAGTGAGGAGGGCAAATGTGGTGATGAGAGAGGTGTGGGGGTTGGGAATGAAGTTATTCGCAGATGACTTTGGAAGGAGAATGAAATTGTTTGATTCACTAGTGATGAGTGTGCTATTGTATGGGGTAGAGGTGTGGGGGTGGAAGGAAAGTGAAGAGGTAAATAGAACGCAGGAGAGGTATGTAAAGTGGACCCTGCGGTTGGCAAGGAACACGCCTAATTATATTGTCAGGAGGGAGACGGGGAGAACGAGTGTAGGAATTCTAGCAGGGAGCCGGGCGTGTAAATATGAGGAGAAATTTTTGGAAGAGGGGGGAAGTAGGCTGGTTAGGGAGTGTTGGTGGGAGAAGGAGAACAGGGGAGGGGGTGGGAAGATGGAGGCGGAGAGGGAACGGTATTTTAGAATGAATGGATTGCAGATGGATGAAGTGAGAAGGATGCACGAGGAAGGAAGGAAGGTTTATGAATTGGTTAAGCAAAACAGCATGGAGAGAGAGAAGACAGAAGGGGAAGAGAGAATAAGGGAGTCGAGGTTTAACGGAAACTATTTGCAGATTATGCCAAGAGCAAGAGCGCAATATTTGTGTGTGAAAGGAGAGAAAGGAAGTCAGGAACTTATAGCGAGGATGAGGTGTGGTTGTATGGAGGGTTTCAACAGGTTTTGGCTCTCTGGAGAGAAGAGGATGTGTGAACTGTGCGGAAAGGGGGATGCAAGAGTGGAGCACTGGCTAGAGGAGTGCGGGGAGGTGGAAAGAAGTGAGATAAGCATGGAGGCATTTTTGCATGAAAAGGGGGAAAAAAGGGCAGTAGCATGGGTGAAGGGACTGGTGGGTAAGATGGAGATGAAGAGAAGGAAGGAGGAAGAGGAGTGGAGAAGGAAAGATTGTAAATAGGAGAGAAAGTAGATATAAGTAAAATGTAAATATTGTAAATAGTAGATAAGTAATAGGTATAAGCTGCGAAAACAGAGGTTGGCAAGCGAGGCAATGCGAAAAAGTAGGGACATGCGAGCGAGGCGAGGCGAAGCGAGGAAGGCAAGGCGATACGAGCGTGCGGCTTAGAGATAAGGAATGGATGGATGTTAGTTCTTAAGGGTTAGTTTTAAGGAAATTCTGTAAAAAATGGATGTGTAAGCAAGTCAATTTTTTAAGGCCAGCAGGCTGAAAAATAAACGTTTATCTATCTATATGAAAGTCACACGCTGGCTCCTGTGGCTGTTGTCTGCGTGATTGCAGCTTCTTCCAAAGGTCCACGAGAAGCTTTTCCGCTTCCTCTACAGATTCCCTTGTCAGGGTGGCATTGCATCGAGGATCTAAATAAATAGATTCCAGCAAAGCCTGGTTCTCAAGGAGACGTCCTTCCCTTGCCTTCATCGATGTAAATATGGCTCGACTCAAATCTGAGTCCACTGCTGCTGTGTCCTTGATGCATTTCACCCACACAAGGTAAAAATCTAATAACAGAAGGCTCTCCTTCTGCAACTCCTTCGTTGCAATTTTTGCTGGTGTTAATTCCTCGATGTAATTATCTAGCAGCACCCAATCATCCTCCGTCATCTTTGATTTTTTTAATAGTTTAGCCTAGGTCTTCAGCTTCTTGAGGGACAGTAACATATCTAGCGTTGAATGCCACCGCGTATCGTTGTCTAATACAGCCTTAATGGCATACATATCCACTTATCTAATTGCTAGAGAGACTTTCTCCGTTCTTAAAATTTTTACGACATCTCGCACCCTTACAAAAAAAATAATTTTCAATCATTTTACTGAGAGCATCGTCGATTGCTAGTTGCAGTGAGTGGGCAGCACAAAAAACACAGATTATGGTTAACTCTTTTCTGTCAACCATATCCTGGAATATGCTCTGCATATTTATCATATTAGAGGCATTAGCAGAAGTGAAAGAGTACAAATCTTCTATTCTGAATGCATACTCGTCCAAGACGTCCTGGATCATCGACAGTAAATTATCGCTAGTGTGCGTTTTCGTACACTCTCTGCCCGCAAGAGTTCTAAGAGTTAATACGGAATTTTTAATGTATTGCACATTAATCCCTAGAAAAGACCGTCCGTACCTCGATGCAAGGACCACTTTCAAACTTGGACATATGCCCTTAAATAATAGAAATATATATATATTACAAATCAGGATTTGCACGTTAATTTATATGCTTCAACAAGAAGCAGTAGGTTAAATAAATTCACTTACTTTCATTTCTTCTCTGATGCTTTCTCTCAGTTCATCAGCTTTTTCTTGTACCGATTTTTTCACAGTATCGGGCGTAACTGTAATAAGATCATCTTTCGGAAGAACCGCAATCAGGGGTCAACGAGATCGCAAAAGCCATTGTCATTCATCAACGTAAATGGCCTTCCATTGACGGTCACGAACTTGACACAGGCATTTGTTATTGAATCTGCCGTCAGTTCGACGCCATTCAAACAATAATCACATTGTTTCCCTTTCTCCGACTGATCCAAATCTCCTTTTTGCATTTGAACTTTTTTTTTGCAATTCCTGTTTTTCATAAGCCTGATACTCGGAATTATGGCATAGTTTCATGTGCCGCGTCAAATTCCCCGAATGGTTTTGCTAGAAATGTCATATTTTACTGATTAGAAAATTATATTGTATCTAGTTAACAAAGTATTGCAAAAAGAAAAAAAATTATAATAAGCTGAATAGTCCCCTATTAGTCCCTTATCAATATTCCCTAACCTTTAGCTACTGGGTAATAATTTGTAAGGGAACTCGCAAATTAAGGGATGGGAAGGATGTTGGAATGTCGAGAACTAGGTGAAGTCATTGATATGTATGGCAATGTAAATACAAAAAAAAATGGTTTATTAATTAACTTACAGAAACTGACTCTCGTGAGTCGTGGATTTCTTAAGACCGAACCGGGCGGCAAAGCCAAGAGCGGGTGAGCGATGTTGGTGGATACTCGGGCGATGAAGCCAAGGTCTGGAGATCTGGTTAATCCTTGCTGGATCAGCAATGAGAACTTAGATCCTGGAGACCGCGTGGCGTCGTTATGGAGATACGGGAGGGGTTGGATTTCCATGTAGGTATTACCGATTTAGGATGCCGGTAGCACAAGACTGAACGTTTGAGGACGCGGATTTTGGTATTTGAACCAGGAAGTGCGTTCTCTCCCCACTCCTGGTTCTAAGCCTACAGGGTCGTACATTACCGGGGTGCTTGTAACTTCGTTACAAATTCACTATGCTGTGAAGTGGTTATTTTCATTGGCACTCGGGCTCGGCACTTTGCAGGCTGTGAATTTCCAATAAAAAACTACATCTATTTCTTTATTTATAAAAGAAGAAAATTGAACGATAATTTTGTCATAGTGAGGAATGCGAATATTAAAAGCAATTGAATTATTTTTCAGTTTTTAAGTTGATCAAGAAATCTTTAAAGGTTGAACTTATTGTCAGCCACTGGTCGTATGGGATTCCAATTCATTCTTCGATTCTTACCTATTATTTTGAATCTAAATTGCATAAAGATATTAAACTATTACAGAATGATGGCAAAATATGAATGAAGACATTTTCGAATTACAATTGCTCAATTATAAATAAATTTTGAAAAACAAGTTGAAAGACTAGAAACATATGGGCAATTACTGTGAAAGGGGGCAAACCCCACCTTTTTTACTTTTCAAAAATATTTTTGATGACGTTTTATTTATATAATAAAGATATTCTACAAATCTGATGCGGACTAAACCAGTTTTGTGGTCAAGAGAATTTTTTTTCTTCATGAAAATTGAATTTTTTTACTTTTCTCGAAAATGGTGCAAGATATCATTAATGAGTGAGATATTTTTTTGTAGAACTTTTTACCTATGCAAACTATTTTTCGAACATTTTTTCGCATCTGTTGTTGTTTTTAAGAAAAAAGCGAAAATTCAATTTTATGAAAAAAAGTTCTCCTGGCCATAAAATTTATTTATCTACCAGAATCTGAAAAGAAATTTCAAATATCTTAATAAGATAAACAAGTTATATAAGTTCAAAGAAAAAATTGGGATTTTTTTGAAAAAAAAATGTAAAAAATTCAATTACGCATAACTTCGTAAAAATTTTTTTTCACAAATCCCAAAAATACGCATCCCCTGATTTCCTCTGAAAAACAATATATTTGGTACCCGAGAGATTCCGCGACATCGAGTGTAGAACCTGCCTGATTTGAAATGGATTCGGTCTTAACGGAAAACTTACGACTTGTGCTGTACTGTCGAAAAGCACAAACCTCTGATTGATGTGAAACTCTGTGCACTCATGTATTTTGATGGCTTGATTACGAATATCATAGCTTTTTCTTCCAGGCATGAATCCACTTTGGACGTCCCGTATCTTTCCTTCTGTTATTTTCATCACCCTACGAATAAGTATTTCTCAACATATTTTATTTACGGTACTTAATAGGGGCTGTGCATAAATTACGTAAGACATTTCTCTTTTGCTTGAATAAAGAGGGGAATAAAATTGCTGTCGAGTTGAGAAGGACACAACGATATAAACAAGAGAAAAACGTCTCACGTAATTTATGGACGATCCAAAGCTGATACCTCCGCAATTATTACAGTTGCTTTTATCTCACTTTTCTTTGTATATTGGTACGATAGTCGCTTTTTTCGAGTTATCTAGGACTTCTCCCACCGCGACACATAAATTTACCAATTATCACAACCTGTGAGGTATATACTTGCCACTGCATTTTAAGCATTCCAGCATTAATACGGCTTACACCAGCAGCTTTACCATATTTCAAGTTCTTAAATATATCCCTAACCTCAGTGACACCGACTTATTCAAATGGATTTTCTAACGCATCGGGTTCTATATCACAGTTGTGGTGTCATATTGCTTCATCTCCCAATAATTCCTTGAATGAGTCTTCAAGCGCCTAGTATCCCATCTGTATCATACAGCATTTTACCCTTGCTACTTCTCATGCCGACAAATATTATACTTTTATTTCCCTTCATTCATTTTTGGAACAGTTTCTTGCTTCCTTTGGAGTCGTTTTGCATTTCCTTCTCTTCCTCTGTTCTGATTTTATTTTCACTTTCCAATTATATATTTTTTTACTCAAGTATATACAAGTGAAACATGAAATTTGTATACATTTCTGGGGTTTTCACCTTGGAATTGAAATTTGCACATGGGATTTTGAGAATAAAATGAAGTAGACAAAATTGAACAGCATATAAGAAGTATGTATGTATCTCAATAAAATTCCAATCAAAAAACACAATTTCTTCTTATTAACTACATAGAGACACTGGGCCGTAGACAATGATTCCAATTCCCTTTTTACTGTTTTTTTTTTAATAGGCATATATTATGGATGGAGCCTAGACTGCCGGCAAGAATATTTAAAAAATAATTTTTCTCCCATGCGTTTAATGCTACAGTTTGATCCTCAATATCGGCTACCTTGCTAGTTGATGTCACAGGCTGAAAAACATCGGAAAAGGTTATGGGTGTAACTGAGCTTATTTCTGTGAATCTGTGAGGAATCATAGAGATGCAGGGGTAGGGGCTTGACCAATCTTATTTATGTGCCAAGTCACAATGATGTCTTTCCGCCCCACGTGAAGTCGGAAAGGGGTTAGGGTTTGACCAGTATTATTTCTCTCACCAGTCACAAGGGTGCCTTTCCCACGAGATGTTGGAAAGGGGTAAGGTTTTGACCAAAATTTTGTCTGTACCCAGCCACAGGGGTGCCTTCCCGCCCATACGAGACGTTGGAGAGGTAGGGGTTTGACCAATATTACTTCTGTGACCAATCACGGGGGTGCCTTCCCGTGTCCACGAGGTGTTGAGAAGGGGTTTATGACTTGACTGAAATGATTCCTTCAACAAATCACAGGGGTGCATAATTGTTCAAAAGAAGCTTATATATCCTATATTTTCAGAACACATATCTTCGGTAACTGAAACATATAAAGAAGTCACATCCCCTGCAAGTACCGAAGATTTGCCGGGCAAATGGCAATCAGATGCTCATGTTAGTTCAGCCTCGGAAGCTGAAGAATCAGATGATTTAGATTCAGAATATAAAGAATCTGAAAGTTGAGAGTCTGAATTAGACTTATAAGAGAAGGATGTCATTTCTCAGAAACATGGAAAAAAGGTTTCGCGCATTTCTTCTATATATAAAACCGATATAGCCGTAGAAGTAGGAAAGAGTGCAGGAAAGGCAAAAGATATAATACTACCAGCTTGTGACGATGAGAGGGATAAAATCAAGAAGAATGCATGTTTTTACTGCAAGAATGAGTATACGCAGATATCAAGACACCTTCAGTCTGTGCATAAAAATGAAGCAGAGGTTAAGAAGATCTACAAACTACATAAGGCCCCCCCCCCCCAAATGACCTTGGAATTTCTAAAGAAAGAAGGAAGGAATAATTTTAATAAAGACTCGCTTGTTAATAAAGGGAAGATAATCGTTGCACGCCGTTCAAAAAAAGAGCGCCTTAAAACGGAAAAGGATTACACGGTATGCGCTGCGTGTAACGATTGGATCGAGAAGGGTACCATTCACAAACATTACAAGGTATGTGCAGGAAAAAAAAGGAGTGACCGGTACGTCCAAGCATACTGCAGGATTGCTGCAGATCGGATTCATCCAACAGCATCTGTTGCAACGAGGCAAGTGTTGTCTCTTCTAAGAGAGAGTGAAGTAGGAGAAATTATAAGATTTGATGAATTTCTCATTGCATGGGCTAATGCTCTGAATATTAAGTATACCTTAGATCAAGAGGAAGGTTTGGTCCAAAATAAACTTCGGTTAGGAGGTCGGTTTCTCCTAGCAATGCAGAAAATCTGCAGCAAAATGAAGGAAATGAAGCAACTATTTTTTCCGCGTCATTACGATCATGTGATAGATGCTGTCAATATTGTTGCTGACCTTAGTGCTGACCGAACACAATATGCTACAGCATTTAATGCTTCGTCTTTGGGGACAAGTTTGAAAAAACTTGCCAATCTCCAGAGAACTTTATACATGAGGGCAGATGATGCAGAAGGGATCCGCTCGATTGACTCGTTTCCGTGCTTGCATGACCTGGAATATGCATACAAAATAAATAAGATCGTTTTAGAAACAAATAACACCATGAAATGCAATAAAGAAATAATAATACCGGCCACTGAAGACATAATTAAATTTTCCATCTTTTTAAATGAGGAGCGAAGCAAAGCCTACGAAATACTGAAGAAGGAATTCAATCTTTACGCATTGGAGACTTTGACGAAACCGACTCTTTTATCGGTTCAAATATTCAATCGTCATCGTCCCGGGGAAACTGAAAGAACGAAGGTCGAAAGCTTCAAAAATCGAAAGGCGATGTCTGAAAAAGCTCGCGGATTTCTTTCTAAGTATCAGCGAATGGAGATACGCGGGAAAAAGGGCAGAATTGTGCCAATGTTGCTATCAAAAGAAATAATAGCATGCATGGAACTAATTATCAAAACGAGAGTACATG
This sequence comes from Andricus quercusramuli, assembly GCA_932178445.1. Lineage (NCBI taxonomy): Eukaryota > Metazoa > Arthropoda > Insecta > Hymenoptera > Cynipidae > Andricus > Andricus quercusramuli. The sequence continues at coordinate 243,247 of CAKNXH010002116.1, read as the reverse complement.
CAGGTGTCAGGAGCGAGAATAAATATTTGTTTGGTATTCCGAAACATGATCTACGAAGGAAAGCACATTTCAATTCGTGCAAGATTATGAGGGAACTTTCTGCTGCTTCCGCAATAAAGAATCATAAGCTGATGAGGGGAACACTTCTGAGAAGACACCTTGCCACGAAGTCTGCAGCTGTGGGAATAAGCGAGAATGAAGTAAAGTCTTGTGTAACTTCATGGGGCACGTGAAAGATGTACATCTGCAGTTCTATCGTATTCCAGTTGCAGAACTAGAGATTACAAAAATAGGAAGCCTTCCGGAAACTATTATGGAGCCTCTAGACTATGTGTATAATGCTATTTATTATATTTCTAATATTCTAGAAAATTAAATTTCAACATACGTAATTCATTTCCATTATTTATTGATTGCGTAAATGATAATGAAGCGTAACACATCACACGTTACATATGAAGCACTTTTAATGTTTCAAAATTGTTTATGTTTTATTGAACGAAATATTCCGATGCAATCAGTTGAAATTCATGTCCAACAAAAATTGAACTGCATCTGTTACTGTAATATTAACTGTAGTTATAATAAATTTGTATTAAATTTATAATGTATGTAATACATAGGTACATAGGAATATTTCAAATGTACAGTTATGACGTTCCTAGTCTCCTAGAAACAGTTCTTTGAGTAACATTTCCAGCCTAACAATTGCACATTGCCATTGTGAAAATTGCTATTTTCCAGGTATCAAATTGAAATCGCGCCAGTGCCAGTGCAGTGCCGTAACGGCATGGTGCTTTCGTTGCTGCTACTGTGCGAATATTGCGATTTCCTGTTCTACGTAGCTTTACATTTTTTGTACTACTTTCATAAAATTGTTCATATTCGGAAAATATACTTTCTGCATGCAACAGTTATTGGTAAGATACATGATTTTGATTTGACATGTGCGAAATTATATTTTCCTTCGAGGTGGGATATGATTGTCGGAATCGAAATATTTATTTCCGCCTCTGTAGTTGGAGTGAAAACTCGCTACTCAGGTAGATTCATTTACGAGCGGAGGGCAGATCGCTAGTCAAGAGGCTTTCGTGAAGGAAACATCTCCCTAAGGAACCTGAAATCAAGAAAGTAGGAAGAAAACATGGCTGCAAATAACATCGATAATTAAATGTACAAGATATTTGGAAATTTGTAGGTTTTGTTTTATTTTTTTTTTTTTTTTTTTTTTTTTTTGGGTTAGACGCAATCCAAACAAATCTGACGGAAAATTAATTCCAAAAGAAATTAAGGAAGAGCAGCAAGTGCGTGAGGTCACGCTGCAGGATAAAGAAGCTCGATTGGATGCTTGGGAACGGGGAATGGAGGAGAAATTGATGAGAGTGATGGCCCGAGTTGCTCAACAACACCAGCAGCAAGCCGAGCAGCCGGAAGCTGACCAACGAGCCGGGCAGGAAGCCGATTTGCAAGAGCAGCAGGTGACTGTCGAGCACCGTAGCGAGCGCGATACAGGTTGGTAACACTTCTTTTGCTGCAATGACTGAATGATTAATTAGATTTAGCAAAAATACTTGTTTCAACAAGTTATTGCTGTTTACGGCTGTTATCATTTCTATATGATATAACATTTCTCTGCACACTGAGCCATAGAATAGGAATAGAATATCACTTTCCAAACATGAACACGAGGAATTTGTTTTATCGGGTTCCCGAAAACCGCCATAAGTGAAAAAATGGGTTTTGCGAGTTTTAGCTCTAATTATGACTTTTTGTGGTTTTTTTTTAATGCAGATAGTGTGGCATACTGAAGACTATTTTGTAATGTCAATTATTTGTTTAAACAATTTATCATTGTTGTCAGCAATTTTCTCCCAGAATAGAGTCAGTGAGTCGGGCTTATCAAGCTGCAGACGAAGATGAAGCGACATTAAGACCAACCGCAGAAAGCCGGCACCTTCTGAAAGATGATTGCAAATTCATTACAAGGAGAAACATCAACATGCAAGTTCCTCTTAAGCCCCAAGATCTGGCCGAAATGAATGCCTCCCTTCGTAGAGATATTTCGCAAGAGTCCGACCTCTGGACCATCAATTGCTCAGTTTATGATGCTGCGAGAAATTTGGCTGATTCAAATAGAAGGCTAAAACCGACGATGGATCAACAGAACAAAAGACGCTTGCATCAACTGAACAAGAAAATTGGATGGACAAGGCAGAATGACATCCGTGTTCAATGTGTGACTGACTACATAACATCTGGTCAAAGCTGCTGATAATCATGCAGCATATTGTTGACAAAATACGGCTGTTATCTGACGCAAGAAGGAGAATAAAGAAGAGGGAGAGATGGATCAGGGAGAATCAACAGTTTCTCGCTGACCCATCGCGCCTCTGCAGCGATCTCCCTGCTTCTATAAAAAACCCACTCAAGCCCAAGGAGGTAGAAACTTTTTGGAGAGAGGTATACAAAATCCCGAAAACACTGGAGTTGAAAGAAGATACTGAAAATATCATCCACTTCAAGGAGTTTTGCGACAACCTCATAAAATCTGAGGAGGAATGTCCACCAGTCACTGCCGAAGAGGTGAAAAAAGCACTTAGAGGCACAAAGAACTTTTCCGCTGCTGGACCAGAATGTATCAAGAACTTTTGGTGGAAGAAGTTTACTTTTATACACCAACATTTGGCCCGCATATTCACCTCATATTTAAAGTCGGAGACGCCCATTCCGCAGTGGCACATAGTGAGATGCACAGAGAGATTGATGCCTCTTTGGAAAACTAGATTTACTATCTCATCTAGAAATTATCGTCTGATAACGAACAACGTCACCTTCCACAGGGGCGTCTTTCAAGGTGATTCGTCTTTCATGAGCCCTTTGCTTTTTTGCATCACACTTATGCCTCTGTCTCTCGCACTAAAAAATTCTCCTGAACACCTCTGTGGCGACACTAATCAGCGCGAGCATAAGGTCACTCATGTGTTTTATATGGATGACCTGAAGATCTATGCCTCTGCACACTGGGCCAGGAGGCTACTTATTTTGGCCAAAAACCAACTTGAAAATTGACTTGAAAGAAAATTATTTTCACACTCAGAAATATTTCTAATAATGTAACTCTCACTTACATTTGCTCAAAATACGAAGAAAAAGTTACTTTTGGCATTTTTTATATATGCACTATCACCGGCTAACGTTGCTCTTGCACAGAAAGTCTCAATTGAATGAAGGTCTTCAATGATACCCATTACCCAAATATTTGTTGAGTTATTAGATGTGTAGTTAACTTGAGTTCCTTTAGTTTCTTTAAAGATTCAAAACATCTCTGTTGCTGTTGATTTCGGAAGCTTCAAGAACATATTGTCATACTTTGTAATTTTTTACAAACTTCTACTATATCTAGAAATGGACATCATGCATAAGTTTAAATTACTTTTTTTTTGTATTGTTAATTTTTATTTCCGGTCACAGATTACAGACCGTACAATATATTTTCACTGAAGCAAGAGTGCATAACTACAGTAATTTAATCCATAAGTAATGGAATCAAATAAGCTTTTTTCACATTTAATTTTTTTTACGGCCATAATATTAGGGCCAGCTAAGATCAACAATTGTTATTTCAGTCTGGAAGGTCTGGTGTGGTCCAGGTTCGGCAATGATCAGCGAGCCGAAAACGAAAAAAATATTAAGTTCCATCAGCAAATTTTTTTTGACATACTTGACATCGTTATCCATTTAAAATCAAATTAGAGTTTAGGTTTTTATGAATCGTCACTTCTTACAGACGAGCATTCCAATATATGTACTGCAGCGTTTATCAGTCGAAAATTGAACACAAGGAATTCACAGAATTAACGGAATTCGTGAAACTCTAGGAATTCATGAAATTGATAGAATTCGTGGAATTAACGAAATTCCTGGAATTCACGGATATGATGAAATTCGTTACAATCACGTAATTCATGAAATTGGCGGAATTCATGGAAATCATGAAATTCAAGGAATTCGCGGAATTCATTTAGTCCACGGGATTCAATGAATTTATGAAATTCATGGAATTAAAGGAATTCATAAAATTCAAGAAATTCACTGGAATCGCCGAATTCACGGAGTTGAATGTACTTACGAAATACAAGGAATTTTTGGAAGCGACGGAATTCACAGAATACAATGAATTCATGGAATTCAAAGAATTGATGAAATTCAAGAAATTCACGTGATTCATGAAATTCGTAGAATTCACGGAAATCATGCATTCATCCATGGAATTCATGAAATTGGTTGAATCAGCTAATTAATTATTTAATTATTTAATTTTATTCAAAATACTTATGAAGATCTTATGAAGATTTTATGAAGATTTGAAAACTGTTTAAATATTTTTAAAAATTTACAAGGATTTAAATGCTTCTTTAATGGTTTTTTAATGTTTTGAAAATTATTATATTAAATGTTTCTATCATTTTAATACAATCCTGTAGTTGGTCTAAGGATTGTCGCATTATTTTAGATAAATGAAATAAATAGATTTTAAAGACTTCATTAAAATGTTAGAAAGATTTCAGTAATATAAAGATTTTCCTAAGATCTCGAAGATTACAGAAATATTTCAAAGTTGGAAACTTAATTTTTGGCTAATGTCACAATAATTCTTTATAAAGTTACTTTATAACCAATATGCATTTTATGATATTCTGGATACGCGTGTGCTTTAAGGGTTGAAAGATTTTAATGATTTCTAAACATTCACAAAGATTTCAAAATACTGTATAAATATAAAAAATTCCTAATATTCAAAACATTCAACAAACATTTTGAATAATTCAATTATTTCAAGATTTCAATAATTCTGTGATTGGTCTAAGGATTGTTTAGATTAGGTTCAATTTGAAGGACTTGAAAGCTCACTAAATTTAAAGAGGAGTTAGCGTTTTGTTTGTTTTTATACATTTTTGAATAACATTTAAAGTTAATTACCTTAAGATAGATAATAAATTATGTAAATTAATGCTGAGCTGATTCTTTGAACAACATTGTTTCACTACTGTTCATACAGTACTAGTGAGTATTAGCAAAAACAACAGAATGTGTAGAGAGACGTTAATAGAAGTACAAAATTTCTATTGGTTGTTTTCAATAATCTCCCGCATTTTGTTTTATTGCTTTTTTTTTGTAGAAAATTCAGGTGTTTTTATTGGTGGACTTCACGTAGTTACCAGTAGTATCGCTGGGTGGCAGGATAATTTAAAGCATGTAGGGAATCACCATTACAATATGGCTTAGTCACGGCTAGGTACTTCTAGTTACTTCTAGTAGTTTGTACAGTAACTTTTAGGCAGGTATTTGACCGTAGAGTTTCCACTCTATTGCGACTCGCATACTCATAGACTCTAGCCAGCCGAGCTTGGCACACTGATGCCAATACTGGCGCCTTTTGATACTGCGCTTGCGTTCGGGCCGCGCACTGGTTGGCCGCAGTTGGCGCGCAATTCAAAATTGTAATTAAAAACAATTCTTGTAATTTAAATAAATAGTTATTACAAAATGCACAAGAATGTATATAAATTGTACAACTTCTGATTTTAGACAAACAAAAATTTATAAGATATATATTTTTTGAATAACAATTTAATTTCTTCGACTTCCAAAGAATAACTTACATTTCACTAAACATTTAATTTCAGAAGTCTAAAATCGGAAGTTTTACCATTTATATACATTCATGTGCTTTTTTCAATAATTATTTATTTAATTTGCAAGAATTGTTTTTAATTCCAATTTTGAATTGCGCGCCAACTGCAGCCAACCAATGCGCGGCCCGAACGCAAGCGCAGTAGCAAAAGGCGACAGTATGAGGTTCATTATGCAAAACTAATCGTAGGTGGCAGCACCGAGCCGAGTACTAGACCCTCTGTCAATGAGAGACAGAAAAAATACAGTGCTTAGTGTATGGTTGCTTATAATCAAATATATAAGAGTAAATAATCCTTAAATATGTGTTTAGTGCTTATATACGAAGGTAATTTATACTTTCAGTAAAAATTATACATACAATGGGATATGTAACTATAGTAAACCTAACCTCACTATGCATGTGACAGTCAGAAAAGGATTTATCAACCTTTTATGAATGCTATGTGATAAATATTGATAAGAAAGTTTAAAAAATATATTTTGTTATCTTTACAAGGTATAAATGGCACTTTATACTTATTAAGAAAATTTTTTTTCTTAAAATTTGTATCTCATCGACAGAGGGTCTAGTATTCGGCTCGGTGCTGCCACCTGAGATTAGATTTGCATAATGAACCTCATTGGCATCACTGGCTTGGCACTCGTCTCGTTAGTTGGTACCGGCTCGACCTGCCGTTCGCATCTTTTGACTCGTGCTCTCATGCACAATGTAATTCCAGTACAATAAAGTAAAGTTGTTGAGATTGAACAGCAGCTCTATCCTTCATTTCATTATCTTACCAGTCGGGGATGCAATTTAATCTTATGGAGTCAGATTACAAATACGTGGAAGGTTTCCACAATTAACAACCGCATACTTATTTCCCACAAGCATTTCTTGAAGAGCAGTATCTATGGTTAACGAAGAACGGTTACATTTTGATAGTGTATTTTTAGTGCATTTCAAGTAACGAGTGCATTCCAAGTGACGAGAATATGTCGAGTTATGATGCAGAATTAGAAAATCTTAACGAGGTAAGTTAAAAAGTTGTTTTATTTTGAAATAATGAAATTAGAAATATATAATATTTTTAGTAATGAAAATATTTCATATTTTGTATTTTATATTTTATATCTCAGTGAGAATATTTTTGTTATTTTCTAAAAGGAGCAACATATTTTAGACTTAATTTCTTGGAATTTCCTTTCGATTTTTTTCTCGTGAAATGGTCATTTGAATACACCAATCAGAGTGAGCAGAATTCAACGTTCTATCTGCGCACGCATCGTACAGATAGGGTAAGCGTTAACGTAGAGAGTTAACTGTAGTTACGATGGCTTGTTGATTGAATCATAAGGCCAAAAACAAAGATGAAGACCAATGTGAGAATTAGATCGACGTCATTTTAGACAGTAATATTAGTTTATTGATTTGTGTTGTGCAGCATTTTGCGTGATTGCATTTTTTCTAGTGAACGTGTTACATCGGAGTATGTGAATAATATCTTGAAGGTAAATTTAGATTTTTTTCTCAATCTGAGTTGATTTTTGCATCGTAATATACACATTTTTTCCTGAGGCATCTTATTTGCAGCATTATACTAGTTTAAAACTCAACTATTTGGCTAAGAATTTATTTTTTTTAGTTGAAAGTTCAACTTTTTGCTATTAAATGAACTTTTGTGCTAAAATTTTTACCGTTTTATAGAAAATGCATCTTTTTGGCTTGAAAATTCAATAGTTTGGTAGAAAATTCAATTATTTCGTTAAAAATTAAACTCTGGTTGAAAAATCATATTTTTGGATTAAAAATTCAACTCTTTTGTAGATAATTTTTCTTTTTGGCTTTCAAATTAAATAATTGTTGTGCAAAATTCATGCATTTGGTTCAAACAAAATTTTTTTTTGTAGATAATTTTTTGAAAAATCATTTTTTCTTTTGCTTGAAAAATCAACCATTTGGTTTGAAATTGATTATTTTGTTGAAAATTTGTATTTCCGGTCTGAAAATTAACTTTTTTCTTGAAAATTTGCATTTCTGGGTAGAAATAAATTAAAATTTGTGTAAGAGAAAATGTCTTGTATTCAAATGTTTTGGATACAATTTGTATTCTTGGGTTTAAGAATTTAAATATTGGATTAAAAATTTCTTTATTTTTTTTCAGTTATTTCTTTCGAATTGAAAATTCAACTATTTTTTATTCAATTTTTTTTTTTTTTTTTTGGAAATTGAATTATTTCTGAGTAAAGATTATTCTTTCTTCTTGAAAAGTTTGTCCATTTGATTGAAAATTCATTTTTATAGGTTAAAGATTTGAATATTGAATATTTGGATCAAAATTCATTCTTCCTATTTGAAAATGTTTCCGCTAAAAATTGATCTTTTTTTATAGAAAATTAATGTTTTTTGCTTGATAATTGAACTTTTTCGAGAAAAGTTAATATATTTTGATTTAAAATCCTAAAGATTTTGTGTTTAATTGAATATCGTACTAATGTATTAATTTTATTGGAAAGAATTTATTGTTTTACAATTTCTATTTATTGAAAATTAATATTACAGATGCAAGTGGTAGGCCAAAATTCAAGTTCGTCGTTCAATGGGCCGATTGGTAGTTCTCATGCTCACGATCCTCAGCATCAAAATATGGTAAATATTTTTTATTAAATTGAAACGATTATTAACCCTGTTAGTAACTTCCCTCCAAATGATTTATTAAACACATTCACAGTTACTGCTACCTCTAGTTCTTTAGCGCAGCCTATTCAGAGTTATGGAAATTAAATCAAACGCCATAGGCTCCGATGGTATATCAATTAAAATGGTTAAACTCGCTATCCCGATAATTTTTCCGATTCTATTATATATATACAATGCGTCCTTGCAAGTTGGGATTTTCTCAGATATTTGGAAAAGGGCTATCATTCTCATAATTCCAAAAATTAGTTCCCCTACATGCCCGAAAGATTTTCGCCCTATGTCCATCCTATGCGTATTATCTAAACCATTTGAAAAAATAGTTCACAGTCAATTATCTAAACATCTGGATTCCCAAAACTTAATTGATGCATTGCAATCCGGTTTCCGGACAAAACACAGTACACAAACAGCAACTCCTAAAGTTATCAGTGATTATGGAATAGCATTAGACAAGAAAGAGATCACGAATGTTGTGTTGTTCGACTTTTCTAAGGCATTTGACTTTGTAAACCATAAACTTCTCCTGCTTTAGTTGAAGTCCTTTAGTCTGGCAGCCATGGCAATTAGGTGGTTTGAGTCGTACTTGAATAGTCGGTTTCAACGAGTAAAAAATAGTAGAGGCGAGCAGTCTGACTGGATGGAGGTAGGATGTGGAGTTCCTCAGGGCTCTATACTTGCCCCTCTCCTTTTTAACCTGTTTACGTCAGATATGGGTAAAGAGTTGAAATATTGTAAGTACCACAAGTATGCAGATGACTTCAAACTTTATCTATCGGGGCCTGTTGCCTCCTCAAGAGATCTCCTTACTCTCGTACAGGAGGATATCGATAGGGTTGTGCATTGGGCAAGTACTAATCGGCTTTCACTTAATCCTGCTAAAACGAAGGCAATTGTGATTGGGCCATCTTCTTTCCCATCTTCTGAAGTGATAATGACTCCCTCGCCGCTACAGATCAGTGGGGGGATTGAAGATTTTGTTGAGGATGTAAGAGACCTTGGATACATACTGAACAGAACCACATCCTGGAAAGAGCAGGTAATCGACATCTGGAGAAAAACATTTAGAATTCTGCATCAGCTTAGAAGAAACAAAGAATCCTTGCCGGTTTTTATTCGTATACTTCTCATTAAGAGGTTGATTCTGCCACACTTTGATTTTGGTTGCATAGTATATGATGACATAAGAGATGAACTTAATTCTAAACTTGAAAGAGCACTTAATGCCTGTATTCGTTTTTTATATGATTTACCTAAATATGTACACTTATCAACCTATCGAAAGCAAACAGGGCTTCTGAATGTAGCTAAGAGAAGACAGTATTTTATGGGTAATTTATTATACAATCTCTTTCACACCCAAACCCAGCAATATCTCTTCAATTTATTTGAATTTTTTGACAAAAATCTGCCTACCCATTCTAGACTTCGAGAAGGAAAAAAGGTAATGATAGTTCCGAAGCACCGAACGTGTAAATTACAACGGTCTTTCACAGATAGGGGTGCTCGACTCTGGAACAAACTGCCTGTATCAATTAGGGAAGCGCCTTCCTATTTACACTTCAAAGAAGCTTTTTTCAGGTATTTGATTATATTTACAATTCCACTCTAGAAATCACTCATTGATAACTCTTTTATCAACTAAGTAAGTTATCGCCTCAATAACTCAAACACATGTAACACCTACAACCATATGTAAATGTATACAGCTCAATCACATCTCTCAGTTCATAGGTTTATTACAAGATATCTAATACTTTGTTGTAATTCTGCATTCTAATTCAATATTTGATCCTCTTCAATCTCATACGTTCACCAGCCATTTTTGGTCAAATGATCTGGTTTCATAAATCGAAAATCTCAAAAAGATGAACAAATGTTCTTAGGGTGATTTTTTGATCAGACGCATATTTGTCGTCTTAATTGTCAAAAACGTAACCAGCAATAAAAAATTCCATTTTGCGATCTAACTGTATAAAAAACGAAAAAAATGAATAGACAAAAGCTGTTCACCGCAAAAAGGTCGACAAATTTGTTCGAAATTATTTTTGATCATACGCGAAGTTTTTGCCTTAGTCGTGAAAATGACATTACAAATAAACAAATTAAATTTTTGGAAAAAAACACAAGGCACGATAACATGTTTAACAACACAATTTTTTTCCTAAGTTGTATCTAAAAATTTGGTTTTGACCTTCTTTTGTCACGAGACTCGTGCTGAGAATCTGTTCGCGAAAGCCGAAGGAGCTTTAACAAAAGAGAATTCACCTTTACTAAATTTCAGTTTTCGATGGTTTGACCTCTAAGTCCGTGTGGACAAAATAATTAAATTCTTAACACAATAGCTGAATTTTTAGCCTGAGATATGAATTTTCAAATAAAATTATGAATCTGCAAAAGGAAAAAGAAAATTTTCAAGAAAATAGTTCAACTTTGAACTAACAATGACAAATTTTGTACCAAAAAGACAAATTTTCCACAACCTAGTCTAACTATTAATCAGCAGATGAATTTTCATAAAAAAATGATGAATCTTCAACAAAAGCAGACGAATTTTCAACAAAATAGTTGATTTCTTAACCAGGAAAGGTTAATTTTGAAGCAAATAGTTGCATTTTCAACCAAAAAAGTGTGAATTTCAACCGAGGAAGATTAGCTTTCTATACCAAAAAAGACGACATTTCCACTAAAAAATAAAATTTTAACCAAAAAAAAGCAGTTTTCAACAAAGAATTTAATCTTTTAACCAACGAGATGAACTTTCAATTAAAATTATGAATAGCAATAGTAGATATTTCAATCAAAAAATGTTTTAATTTTGAATAAAAAATAGTTTAATTTAACCGAAAAAAACGAAGTTTCAAACAAAACAGTTGACACCTTATTCAACGAAAATTAATTTGCAACCAAGCAGTTACATTTTTTAACGAAAAAAGTGAATTTCCAGATTTTCTCTGACCTACGACCACATTGGAAAGTCAATTTATTTCAAGCAAAAAAAATGAAGGTCCTAAAATGTTTTTTCTTCTGTTGAAGCTTGAGTGTTCCTGCGTGTAAGGTAAAATTATTGGAAGCAATAAGAAAATTTTGTTCTGTCAAATTTTGTTGCAGTGTTTGGATGATAAAATGAAGGTAATTTTTGAAAAAGTTAAATTTATATTGTCAAGGATATTTATTTTTCACAAAATTCCTACATGCTTGTTTCCTAAAAATGCTACCTTTATTTTGAACAATATTAATATTTTTTAAACAGTTTGTCGATCTTTTTTTTTGTTGAAAAAATTTTATCTGTTGATTTTTTTTTGTTATTTGTGTCTTTTTTCAAAAACCTAATTTGTTATTTTTAATGTTCGTTTTATCAAAAAAAAAATTGCAATTATTAACAAAAAACTGTCGATTGTAAGCGAAAAATATGAATTCTCAATAAAAAAAATGTAATAGTTGATATTTTAAAGAAAAAGATTCAGATTTTAAATAAAAAGTAGTTGAATTCTAAAAAAAAAACTAATTTTCAACAAAATAGTTAAATCCTCAACCAAAACAGATTAATTTCTAACCAAACAGTTGCTTCTACCAAAATAAAAGCATTTTCTAGAAGAAAAGATTTTTCATTCCAGACAAAAAAAAAGATTTGAACGAAGTTGTTGCAAATTCAAATTTGAAGAGCAAAAGTTTAAATTTTTGTTTAAATTTATGGTTCCATTTTGCGGTATTCTAAAAGCATTCAAATTTTTTGGTAAATCAATTTCAAAGATTGTAAATGAAAAGCTTTCAATTCGCTTAAAATATCAAATAAATGGTATTAAAAGTGAAATTTGACAATTCAATGGGCTCTAAATTCAAAACATAACAAGGATTATTTTTAAATTTTTAAGATTTTGAAACTCATCAACTCTTATTAAAAACCCTTAAGGGCCATGGAAATCGAGAGCAAATCGCAAAACGGGGATTCACGCCAAAGGGCGAAACCATTTTGTCTGATTGTCCGTTGTAAATATTCTAAAGGATATAAAAACTCCCGGTACAGGCCGCTATTCTTTCATGTGAGTCTATTTTTCATGTAACAATTAAAAGATACAAATTTCTTCTTGTAGTACAGTTTTTACTATTCACCGAAGCAGGGAACAGGTCAAGCAGTTTTCGAGCTCGGAATTTCCTTTACGCGACCCTAGCGAGAAAAGGAAGAATTACGATCCATTATGACTTAAATCTGCAAGTAATGGAGCACCCACTATGAGCCACATTGATTCACTCAGGGGCGAATACACCGTATACGAGTCTCAGTCACAGGACAAGTGAATTTTCTACCCTTTTTTCTCCATTTCAGAACCTATTTCGCAAATTTTAGGTTCACTATCATCAAGTCGTGGGTCTTCGAATACGTGATGACTTCTGAGAATGCTTCTATGATTTCAGAATTGTGAGTGAAAAATAAATTTGTGATCGGTGCTCGCCGTTCAGAAGCTGTCATCTGCTCTCCACAGATTTCTTCTTTTCCGAAAATTACTATTTTCCGCAAAAATAATTATTTCCGCAGCAAAAGTCTTTATTTTTCTCAAATTTATTGAATTGAGGATCTCTTTATTGAAGAGATTATTTCGATAACCAAACATCTCTAAAAAATCGACAGTTTTCAGACTTTTCTTACTAAACGGCAAAATTAAACACGCGGCTTCATGCAATGAACTCAAGTTTTTCGAAAGCAATAGTTTCGAGATATAAATTGAAAATACTGCCAGGATATACTTTCTAATCATTTGTTTTTTTATAGAAGGATTGAGAAATAAATGTAACGCTTTGATCAAAACTCGGGTCAAAGAAAATATATTATTTAGTTTTACATTTTAAGAATTGTAATGAATGATGCAGTCTGTAGGGGTGGGTGGCTTTCCTTCTATAAGAAATTCATCCTTATGAAATTTGTTTCCAAGACTATTAGTGAGGAGTGGGTTTGAAATTGAGGTATCTGGTTGGTCGAGAAGGTTATGCGTGATGCATCATGTGCTGTGCACTACTGTATACAAAAGATTTTAGATATCATCACTGATTTCTTACTAGGTAGTCATCATACAGGTGAAGATCATAAAATCTTCTGCGGAAAACAAAGTTCATTTTCCTCCTGCCGTGGTTTTTCAAGTCATATATTATCTGCCGTTTTCTATCAAAGTTATATATGCCGTGAAAAATACCGTGATTGTCCAAAGCTCCAACGATTTCACCAGTTCTCCTAATTTTCACTACAGAAAGTCGTTCGTTTGGTTCTATTTCACGAAATCTTCCAGATCGGTCGACACTTATCTCGTACATGATGATCGGAGGAAAAGATACGACTTGTACAATTAATTTTGGGAGTTCGTAGTCAAGAGGTTCAACTCTCCCATCACCATATATATAGGCAAGAAGACAAGGTCTTTCAGGCGAAGGAGGCTGGGCATAAGTATAGGATGTTGGCGCTTCAAAGAACCCTAAGCGTCTGCGTTCGACAGGAGGAGATGGTTCGGCAGGAACATTTGAGCTTGAGCCACCAGGTTGGCCGGACTGCGAACTTAATTCTGTAAAAAAAAATAGAAATTGATTAATTTTCAAGCTTAAGCTATATTTTAATTAGAACGATCAAATACAGGCATGCAATATTCTAAAGCAAATGCCTATCTTAAATGCTTAATCTTCAACCAAAAATATGAATTTTTGACAAAAAATTTAACCAAAAATTTACAAATAATTTAACATTCTGCCAACTTAGTTGCTTGAAACAAGTTACTGCCCAACGCTGGGATAGAGCGCGGATGAAATCGGACAAATTTTTATTTACGCAAAGCTTAGAAACTTACTCAGAATTAAGAATATATTATATTATTGTATTCACCAATAGAATTAAAGATGCCCGCCAAGATGAAGACCGAAATCTTCATTTTTTCGAAGTAAACGACAAACAGATTGCTGTGTATTATTGAAGAATTTTGCTACGTGTAACTAATGATTTGGTGCTTGATTCCGGTACGTAATTTACACTATAGTTGTTACCAAATCGATAAAACTTCCGTGTAATTGCCCCACTCCCCACCTTTCCCTTCGTAATTAGAAGCGGTAGAGATTCTGCGCAATGAAATTCTGTTCATCGACTTTAAACCTCATTTCACGTAACCATATTTATTTAATTAATCAAACATTTAAAGCCCATGTCGCACAGTCTCATACGTGAAGAGCTCTTTACAAAAAATCTACATTGTAATAATGCGGAAACATAAACAAAAACGATTTCTCAATTTGAAGGAGCAAAAAATAATACTTTACACCGGACAAAAATCGAAATATGTAGGTTGGCCATTTTCAAGTCTTTCAATATATGTATGTATTCATTTGATAGGACATAAATACATGTTACATACATGCACATTAGGGTGGGCCAACAAATTTTTTTTCAAATTTTTATGAAGTTGTTTGAAATTGGTTCGAATCAATACAAAAATAAATCCATTTTTTTTGTTTTGAAAAAAAATGATATTGAGATGTGACTCAAGTCCCCAAAACTTTTCCAGGAATCTTAAGAAAATTTTTGTATTATCTTGAAACCTCTCAAAATCCTTAAACAGCTTCAAAACTTTATTTCAAAATGTCGAAAAATCTAAATTTTGTTTCAAAATTTTTGGAATATTTTCAAATCTTTCAAATGTTTATATCCTGCAAAATTCAGCAAATCACTGAAAATGTTCCAAAATTATTTTTTGATAATTTTGGAAGTTGAATTTCCAATATACAAAAAAAAAAAGATTTTGCACAAAATACATGAATTTTTAGGAAAATAATTGAATTTTCAACCATAAAGGATAAGTTGTCAACCAAAATTTCTTTCTTAGTAGAAAATTCATCTTCTTGGTTTGAAATGTATATACCTGGTTGAAAATTGATCTTTTATAGTTAAAAATTTAACTGAAAATACATGTATTTTGTGAAAAGTTCGTCTTTCGGTAGAAAATTAATATATTCGGATGAAAATTCATTCTATGTTAAAAATTCAAATATTTGGTTAAAGTTAACCTATTTGGTTAAAAATTAAAATATTCTGCTAAAATCATCCTGTTGGTGGAAAATTTAACTGTTTTGTTTGAAAATTCGTACTTTTGCAATGTGAATGTATTCATTTTTTATCTTTATATGATCTTTTTTTATTGCAAATTTAAAATTTCGGTTTGAAAATTCGATTGTCTTTTTAAAATTCATCTATTAGACTTCAAAATGCAACCAGCTCGTTGAAAATTTAATTATTTAAAAAGAAAAATTAGTCGTTTTGTTGAAAATTCAACTGATGTTTTAAAATCATTTTCTCTTTTCGAAAATTGAACGGTTTTATTAAAAATTCCTTCTTTTGGATTGAAAATTCGGTGAACATTTATCACGTTAGCTTTTTCAATAAATTATTAATTCAACGCATTTAGAGAAAAAAACTGAGAATTAAGAAACGTCGTAAATGGTAAAAATAAAAGTTAATATTCACTGTTTGAACACAGATTCCAGCAAAACAGATTTTTGTTGATTCATCGTTATCTCTACCGAGGCTTTGATTTCATAATGTCTGAATCATTCTGCTTACATATTTTAGAAAATTATTTAATAAGACACCCAAATCTAATTTAAAATGAAATAATTTAACGTGTTTTATTCACAAAAAAAATATCTGCGATGCAACAAATTTTCTAAGAGCAAATTCATCATTTTATGTTTTGTTTTGTTAAAATTTTTTTGTAAGATTCACCCCTTTTGTTGAAAATTATTTTATTTCAGTCGAAAATTAGCTGTTTTTTTCTGTGAATTTAAGTATTCTATTTTTGGTAGAAAACTCATGTATTTTTATTTAAGATCTTCTTTGTGGGTGAAGAGATAATTTTATTTCTTATAAATTCGTCCCTTACGGTTGAATTGAAAATGGTCGGAAATTCGTTTTTTTTTTCTTGAAAATTAATCTTTTTTAATGAAAATTCACCTATTCCATTTTTAGTTGAAAATGTTTCCTTTTTTCGTCTCAAATACTACTGTTTGGTAAAAAATTCTTGTATTCTGTTTAAAGTTCGTCTTTTCGTCCAAAATTTTACAGTTTTGTTGAAAATTCACACTTTTGGATTGCACATCGATCTTTATGGTAGAAAAGTCATCTTTTTTGGTCAAAATTTTTTATTTGTTGAAAATTCTACTATTTTTTTTAAATATAAGATTTTGCATATTTCAAGTAAAAACTGAATTTTTCATCCAAAAATACGAGTTTTCAATCAAAAAGTTCATTTTGAACAAAATATTTTAACTTTATACCAAAAATATGAATTATCAAATCAATTTAACGTGCGTTATTTACAAAAAAACAAATATATCTGCTCAACTAAAACTGGAATAGTTACATTTGCAGTTAACTTTCAATTTTCTTCGGAAGAGTTTAATTTTCAACAAAAAAAGATTTTTCAGTCAAGAAAGAAAAAGATTACAACCAAATTGTTCAAATTTTCAACCAAAAATAAAATATTATTTATAATAAATATTATACCTTGGACAAATCTATAGATAACTGGAAAAAACTAGAATTGTCAGGGCATTTTTTTACAGAATTTCATAGACGCCCTAAGATAATTCTAAAAATAATATTTTGTAATATTTGTATTGATATGTTTCAACATATAAAATATCCACAAAATATACTGATTATTAATATAAATTTCCCTGCTACTGTCTCAAATAAGTTGATAATTACTTTTACATTTTCCAAAATAAAAAGTAAAATAAAACTGCAAAACTGTCGCTTCAATTAAAAAAATATATTTTTCAATTAATTCTGTCAGTTTCTGTAATTATAGGTATGCGAAATTGATAATTCGCTGCATAAATTTGCTTTCTCATTACTCTGCTTTTAATTTTGTGTTTCGTATTTTGAAATAATTCTAAAGTAATCTTTCAATTCAGTTCTTAAGTTTCTGAAACGTAGTTCAAAAAATCTTTTGACTTTATTAAAAGGTAAAACTTACTCTACTATAGTTGAGTCATATTCCTGGTATGAGAGAGAACCTTTCGTACCTCTCGTAAGTAAATTTTATTCGTCGTCCGAACGTTAAATTAAGAACTTGTCTCGTCGCTTCGGTAGACAAGTTCAAATTAAACGTATATTAATTTTTAAAATGATTTTAAATATATTCTAATTCGATTTTTTTTAGCAATTTTGTTAACAGTGGATTAATTTGGTTTTAAAAACATTGCATCGTTTTCTTACATAAACTTCTCTCACTCGCGAACATTTTTGGTCCTTCGAGCCGGATGAAGTGAATCGTACTTTTTGGGTAATTCGCGAGTGCAATTAACATGTGTGTATTGTGAAACAATGACATCAAGACAGTTTTTTAACTCAGTGAACCCTCCCAGGATTATTTGGAGTGACATAAGAGAATTGTTGTGAATTTCCTAGTGAAGTTCAAGGTACACAGGAATAAAAAACTTCATCCAAGTCATGCATGCAGCGAGGATATTAAATTCTAATCCTTTTTTTTTTTTTTGGTTTCGGCAGTTTGTTCTCAACAATTGTGTAACGCTTCGAGTCAGTGTACGTAATTTCTCGGCACGCGCATACCCTTGGCAGCTGATAAATGTTTACATCTGTCAATCACATGGGACGATTCGTGTTTTGAGT
This sequence comes from Andricus quercusramuli, assembly GCA_932178445.1. Lineage (NCBI taxonomy): Eukaryota > Metazoa > Arthropoda > Insecta > Hymenoptera > Cynipidae > Andricus > Andricus quercusramuli. Next base: position 225,209 of record CAKNXH010002116.1, on the reverse strand, counting down.
CGAATTCACGCAATGACTCTCGATAATTATCTTTACTTACATTTCGCAACGATTTTGGTGATTCATAGAATTTATTAATTCAGTTCTTGAATATCACTAAACACTTTCGAGTTGGACATTTCGATCACGTCATCCATCTCTTTTAATTTTTAGCTATGATAAGTATCAACTCGTGTTAGTGTATTAGTCTCGAGTCAACAAATACACTTCTTGTGATTGCATCAATCAACTTTCAGGAAGGACGACGATTCAAACATTTTATCACCAGTGACAACATTGAGACATTTCGTTTGAAACTTTTAACTAATTTCATTATTTGTCGTGTCAGTAACAAATTCGGTCATTCAAAATGTCTAAAACACAAGCTGAGCTATGCCTTCTCGAGCAAGTGAAACTTGCTAGTCGAATAAAAAATTCGTTCCAATCGGTTCCTACGGTACACACGCGCGGTATGCTCCGGGCACGATTAGAGACGCTCGAAGCAAATCACTTAAAGTTCCGACAACAGCATGTTGAGTTGTTGAAAGCGCCTTTGGAGGGAGAAGTCACATATATTGAGGATGACATCTTCAGCCAAAGAGAAGAATGGTATCAAGTTGCTAAGGGCAAATTCTTCGATGCAATCGACGCTCGTGCCTCCGTGCAGGCATCTAATTCTTCAATGAACGTTAATCAGCATGTCTCATCATCTTCTACAAGGTCATTTCCAAAAATTACCTTGCCAACGTTCTCTGGGAATTATACCGAGTGGTCGAATTTTTCGGACTTGTTTAAATCACTGATAGCTGAAAATACAGAAATCGCGGATGTTGTTAAATTACATCATTTAAAAACAAATTTAACAGGAGAGCCGGCCCAGCTCCTTAAAAAAATTCCGGTTACTAACGAAAACTATAAGCGTGCGTGGGAATTCTTAGTAAATCGTTACGAAAATAAGAGAATATTGATAAATTCTCACTTGTCTATTTTTTTTCGTTAAAGCCTTTAAAGTCAGAATCAGCTTCGAATTTGAAGGATCTGGTTAATACTGCTGAAGAAAACCTAGAGGCTCTCAAAGCGCCTAAATGTCCAGTCGAACACTGGTCACATTTCTTAGTCTTTCATCTGAACAACTTACTAGACTCACAAACTTGACGTGACTGGGAGAAATCACTAGGTGATACGACAGAGTCTCCTTCTTATGATTCCTTGCACACGTTTCTTGAGGGCAAGGTTCGCACATTGGAGATTCTTGAAGGGAATCCATCTAATTTAAAGGATTCTTCGAATTCAAAGTCAAATGAGAAATCGCAGTCATTAAAATATGGTAAAGGAAACCGCGGGTCGAACAAGTGTTCTGCATCATTATGTCACCTTACAACAGATCAAACTCAGAATTCCAATCAAGTTCGAAAATGTTTTGGCTGTGGGCAAGCACACTTCTTGATGTATTGTGCTCAATTTAGAGCGATGAGTGCAATACAACGAAAGGAATTCGCGGCTAAAAGGAAACTTTGTCTCAACTGTCTGCGTCAGCATTCAACAAGCGAATGTCCTTCATCCAGAACGTGTCGATTATGTGACCAAAAGCACCACACCATGCTTCATCAAGATGCTACGACATCGAACATCACTTATCAGTCACCTTCAACTCAAGGAGAAGATCGTACATTGTGCCGGGGTTCATCATCTCAGCATCATCATGTGACTCGACCTAGAGCAAAAGGTCTATTACCTACAGCTTTTATCAAGGTCAAGTCAATTAGTGGTGCTTCAGTGTTTGTGCGTGCACTCCTTTATCAGGGTTCTGAAGTGTCTCTCGTATCTCAGTCTCTCGCACAACGACTCAAGCTCGCGCGTTCAAGTTGTGAATTAGGTTTGCTAACTATGAGTGCAGGACGTCCCACACCAACTCACGGTGCCGTGTCATGTATTCTTGCGCCACGTTTCGAATCCGACTTCGAGTATCCATTGAAAGCGCTCGCGCTTCAGCATCTTACTCCATACCGCCCACATTTCGCAAGGGGCAATGGAAGTTGGTCTCACCTTTCAGGTTTAAATATAGCAGACCCAGATTTCGGAAACTCAAGAGTGATCGACGTGATCATTGGAGCAGACGCTTGTCCTTATCTGCTTCTTCCGAACCTACGGAAAGGTCCCTTTAACGCTCCTGTTGCTCAGGAAACATACTTCGGTTGGACCTTATCTGGGAAAACTACAGGAGATTCTTTACCTCAATCAACTGAAGAGTCTTCTTCAGTATTAGGAATGCATGTTTTTATACAAAACACCATAGCCTTTGACCCTCAAAGGTTTTGGGAGAAACAAGAGGTTCCATCAAAGTCCATACTGAAGTCTGAAGGAGGATTTCTTCGTGTCAACTCATTCGTGCACTCCTGAAGGACGCTATGTTGTTCGTCTTCCGATGAAGAAAGACATTTCATCATTTGGCGATTCTTCTCGGCCAGCCTTCCCGATGCTTCAGCGAATGGAACGTCGCCTCGCGAGTGACGCTTCCTTCTTTAGAGCCTCTGAGGAATTTCTCAAGGAATACGAAAGTCTTGGCCACATGGTGCTTGATACTGAGTCTTCTATTCGTCATGACTCTTCTCGCTCCTTCCACCTTCCACATCACGGGGTACTGCGCAAATCAAGCTCTACTACTAAGTTGAGAGTCGTCTTCAATGGATCTCAAAAGACTGTAGCTGGAATTTCGCTCAATGAATGCTTGCACACTGGAGCCACACTTCTCCCAAATCTACTCGACATTTTGCTTCGTTGGAGGTGTTTTCGTATAGCTCTCTGTGCTGACGTAGAGAAAATGTATCGACAAATCCAGGTACATCGAGACGATCAGGATCTTCAACTTATCCTGTGGAGAAAATCGCCAAATGATTAGTTCAAACGTTTCGTCTCACCACAGTTACTTACGGTTTGTCTTGTGCTCCTTTTCTTGCACTTCGGTGCATTCAACAACTCGCCCTCGATGAGGGTGAAAATTATTCTAAAGCAGCTGAAGTTGTACGTCGAGGGACATACGTGGACGATGTAATCACAGGTGCAGATAACTTCGATGAGGCAATTTCTTTACAGAATCAATTACATCGACTTTTCATAGCGGGCGGCTTTCCACTTCGCAAGTGGATGTCAAGTGATTCTGATCTACTAGAGAAAATTCCAGAAGAACTTCGAGCTTCGTCTCAGCCTCTGTCCTTGGAATTCCAGCAATCGTTTCATATGCTGGGCCTCTCTTGGAATCCTCAATGAGATGTGATAACTTTCGACGTCAAATTACCAGCCTGTCCAGATGTGATCACTAAACGTAGCGTTTTGAGTCAGATAGCTCAACTGTTTGATCCGCTAGGATGGTTGAGTCCAGTTATCATAACAGCTAAGATACTTATTCAAACTCTCTGGCTTTTAAAGATCTCCTGGGACGATCCTCTTCCGGACGAGGTTCGCCAACGCTGGCTTGCATATCGAGACGGTCTTCGTCACATATCCTCAATCGAAGTACCTCGTTGGATAAGATTCAGTTCATCTTCTGGATCCTGTGAACTGCATGGATTCTCCGATGCTTCGGAAAGAGCCTTCGCCGTAACAGTTTATCTTCTTGTGACCTCTGATTCTAATACGAAGTCAGTTTCGCTGTTGATTTCGAAAACTAAGGTCGCTCCCTTGAAACAGGTATCACTGCCACGCTTAGAACTGTGTGGAGCAGTGCTTCTCGCTCGAATTGTGCATCACGTTCAGCAAACACTTTTGTTGGATATTCCCATTCATCTATGGTGTGATTCAACAGTCACGCTGGCCTGGATTCACGGACATCCCATAAAATGGAAGACCTTCATAGCCAATAGAGTTTCCGAAATCTAAACCACACTACCATCAGCAATTTGGCATCACGTTTCATCATCAAATAACCCTGCTGATTTTGCTTCAAGAGGTCTCTCTGCCAAGGAACTATCAACATTTTCTCTTTGGTGGCAAGGTCCGAATTGGTTACTGTTTCCAGATCTTTGGTCACGAATTCCATCGTCAGTTAATCCTGAAGTGGATTTAGAAGAGCGAACAATAAAAGTTCATACTTCTAGTTGTTTTCCAACTATGTGGGTGATTCTCCATCGCTACTCATCTTTGGATAAACTTCTACGAGCGACTGCCTGGTTACAGCCGTTTATCCAACATTTTTTCAGCAATCCTGTTCAAAGTCATCATTCCTTTCACCTTCACAACTTAAGAAAGCTCGCCTAGATTGCATTCGACACGAACAGCAATACTACTTTGAACCAGATATCAAGGCTCTATCATCAGGAAAGTCTCTTCCTTCCAAGAGCAAGTTAGGCAGATTAGCACCTTATTTAGATTCCCAACAACTGCTTCGTGTAGGAGGTAGGTTGAAGAATTCAGCCTTGGATCCTGATGAGAAACATCCTCTCATTCTCAGCTCCGAATCTACGCTGACGACTCTTCTTATTGATCATCATCATCGACGTTGTCTTCATGGTGGTGTCCAGCTCACTCTCGGAACTTTGAGGCAAACCTACTGGGTTCTCCGGGGTCGACCGGTTGTAAGGGCCTTTATTCATCGATGTTTACCATGCCTACGACATCGAGCTGTAAAGCCTCAACAATTGATGGCAGACCTTCCAGCAATTCGCTCTACTCCGAGTCGACCGTTTCTACACACTGGCGTCGATTATGCTGGACCCGTTTACTTGCGAACAACTAAGGGTCGTGGTTATCGATCATATAAAGGCTACATCGCAGTCTTTGTTTGTTGTTCTACTCGAGCTGTCCATTTGGAAGCTGTGTCTGACTATACGGCTGATGCCTTTCTAGCTGCTTACTACAGATTCATTTCTCGACGTGGAATTTGTGCTACCTTGACCAGCGATCAAGGTACAAACTTCGTTGGAGCGGACGTCAAACTTAGAGCGATGTTTTCAGCAGCTTCAAAGGAGTCAACCCTATTAGCTTCGTGTCTCGCTTCATATGGCACAGAGTGGCGATTTAATCCGCCAGGGGCGCCGCATTTTGGGGGAATTCGGGGAGCTGCAGTGAAGTCAGCGAAACACCACCTTCGGCGAGTCATCGGAGATACTACCCTTACATACGAAGAAATGAGCACATTTCTGGTTCAAGTAGAGGCATGCTTAAATTCTAGACCTCTTCAATCCATGTCTGATGATCCTGACGATCTTACGGCTCTTACTCCAGGTCATTTTTTAATTGGAGAATCTCTTAACAGTATCCCTGAGCCAAGTTACATTGACATTGCCTCAAATCGCTTATCTCGATGGCAGTTGTTACAACAAATGCGTCAGCATTTCTGGCAACGTTGGACCTCGGATTACCTGAAAGAGCTTCAACCACGTTCGAAGTAGAGAACTTCTTATCTATCACTTGAAGTTGGTGACCTCGCTTTTATCCGTGATTAAAATTCACCACCCACAAAGTGGCCTTTAGGTCGTGTCGTTGAGCTTCATCCTGGTTCTGATGGTCATGTGCGCGTTGTGTCTCTCCGCACTGCGAGTGGTTTGTTTAAACGCCCCACTGTAAAATTGTGTCTTTTCCCAAAGGCGAAGGAAAATGTGTAAATCTCGTTTTAAAGTGCGGTGCTCTTTCTTTTCGGTTATGTTGGTTTAATGTTATAATTTATTTATTTTTGTCTTGTTCTGTTATTGACAATTTTAACCACTTATTTATCAGATCGTCGTTAGAAATTTGTGATCAGTTCTATTCTTAAAATTTTTAATCTTTTTTTTTGTCATTATCAATTTATTATTTTTTTTTGAATGAAATGTGTGAATCTTTTTTAATTTTGTCCCATCAAAGCGGGCGAAATGTTCGGAATTGACTGATATAATTATTCAGATGCTTTTATTTTATTTCACTTATTTAACATCGACTTTTCATTTTGGACTTTAATTTCATATGTTTACATTTTAATGGAATTCTAATTTTAAAGTGTTGTCGATATCTTCTTTTTTCCTTATTCTACTATCGTTGAGTTATATTCCTGGTATGAGTGAGAACCTTTCGTACCTCTTGTAAGCAAATTTTAGTCGTCGTCCGAACGTTAAATTAAGAACTTGTCTCGTCGTTTCGGTAGACAAGTTCAAATTAAATGTATATTAATTTTTGAAATGATTTTAAATATATTCTAGTTCGATTTTTTTGAGCAATTTCGCTAACAGTGGATTAATTTGGTTTTATTATTTATTTTCAGTCACCTGTCCTTTAATGTATTTATCGTCAAAAAGGTTTTAAAAACATTGCATCGTTTTCTTACACAAACTTCTCTCACTCGCGAACAGTATCTATCTTTACGAAAGTACCAATCTCTGATACAATCGATATTATTAAATTCTTTACAAACTTCCCTTCCGTTCTCATAGCTTTGATAGAACACTCTCTCAGTAATACTTACTTCTCTTTCAATAAGCAATTCTACGAACAAACCTCGGGAGCAGCAATGGGATCTCCAATCTCACCTGTAATAGCCAACATGTTTATGGAAAAACTAGAAACTAAAATCTTTAACAAATCCAAGTTCAAACCAGAATTTGTGTGCCGTTACTTTGACAACACTTTTGTCATCTGGAGATATGAACTAGATAAACTACTAGATAAATACTCCGGTGATGCGTATTATTTTTTCCTCCTTCCAACTGAGAAATTTTTTTTTTTTGTTACATATCATTAAAATGTAGACTTTCTGTAAACAGCTATTCACGTGTCAGATTTTTCGACATAGGGTATGAATGTTTGATAAATTAAATAAATATGGTTGCGTAAAATGAGGTTTGAAGTGTTTGAACAGGATTTAGTTGCGCAGAATCTCTATCGCATTCAATTACAAAGAGAAGGGGGGGGGGGGATTAAAACAGAAGTTTTAAAGATTCTTAAACTAATTTTTTTTCTGTGTAAATGAATCACGAACTGTAAATATCTCAGAAAGAAAAGCTTGACGCTTATGATCGTTGAGATAACAACTATAGTATAAATTACGTACCTGAAGTAAGCACCAATTCATCAGTTACACGTAGCAAAATTCTTCAATAATACATAACAATCTGTTCGTCGTTTACTTCGAAAAAATGAAGATTTCGGTTATCATCTTGGCGGGCATCTTTAATTCTATTGGTAAATACAATAATATAATATACATATTCATAATTTTGAGTAAATTTTTTAAACAATTTATGTAAATACCTAAGTAGCAGTATAAAGTAGTATTTCATGCACTAAAAACAATTTTCGTTAAAAAAAACGCATGAAATCATAATTAGCTCCAAAAACTCGCAAAACCCATTTTTTCACTTGTGGGGTTTTTTTTGGGATCCTATAAAGCAGATTTATGAGGGTGATATTGAACGAGTAATATTCTATTCATATTTGATGGCTAATCGTGAAGAGAAATTGACCAAATTCAACTTGGTGCACCTAGTATTGAGTTTTCTGAATACAATTTACGAAAACGTCTTTTTTTCTTCTGGAAAATACGTTTTAAACTTCATGGATCTTGAGTGATCGAGGCCAAATATAATAGATGTATTATAAAACTTCTAGCCACTCATCCGACGAACTCGAAACACACATACGAGTGCCCACACGCACCGCGCGTTTGGGCGAGCGTGTGTGCGGGCCTAGTAGACTTGTAATATTTTGTAATACATCAATATCCGATGAATTTCTTCATACTTCTTTTTCTCTTACAGAATTTAGTTCGCAGTCCGGAGAACCTGGTGCCTCAAGCTCAAATAATCCTAGCGGACCATCATCTCCTGTCAGACGTAGATATGTAGGGGTATCTGAAGTGCCAATGCCCTATACTTATGCCCAGCCTCCTTCGCCTGCCAGACCTTGTCTTCTTGCCCATATAGATCGTGATGGGAAAATTACACCTCTTAAGTGGAAACAGCCAGAATTGATTGTACAAGCCTTATCTTTTCCTCCGATTATTATGTACGACATATCTGTGGACCGATCTGGAAAACTTCGAGCCATAAAACCAAACGAACGACTTGATGCAGTAATAGATAAGGCATATGGTGAAATCCTTGGAGTTGTGGACAATCAGGGTATTTATCATGGCGTATATGACCTTAGTGGAAGACAGCTGAGTATATTTGACTTGCAACGCCACAGAAGTCGGAGAATGAGCGATGTTTACAGCATGTTCTATCGTGATCTTGAACTGTATGATGAATACCCAAAAAAACTGCAGTGATGATATCACGAATCTTCTGCACACAGTAGTCCATACCCGAATTTTGATCAAAGTATTGAAATCAATTGACAATCCGTCTTTAAAGAAGGCTAATGATTAAAAAGTACATCCTAGCACTATAAGCAATCAAATGCATTTCATATTCCTATAGAAATTTGGTGTCATTTTTCAAATGTTATGTTTGTTATTAGAATTAATAACAAAAATTTGAAAAGGATTGTTTAAAATGTTCCTAGCATTTTTAATAATGAGCACTCTTCTAAAGGTCTTCCAATTTGAATACATCCAAAGATTCAACAAACTTATAAACATAACGCATTTTGATTTACAATACATGGTTATTCTGAAAGGTGTTATTGGAAAGTCTTCTAATCGTGGATCGTGAAGGGTTTTCAGTCAGAGTTAATCAGTTTCAAAATTTTAAAAATTTTAAAATAATCCTCGCTAGGTCTTGAGAGAGACCATTAAATTGTCAAGTTTCATTTATAATACCAACTAATTTATATTTCAAGCGGATTTCAACGAGAGCGTGAATCAAAATTAGTCTCTTATGTGCATTTTTTCAATATGGAAGTGTTATACATTTGATTTGTTTTTATCCATAGAAATCATTATTGAAATTAATACTTAGATAACTAAAAATACTGTTATTAAACATGTTATTGAACATTTACAATTACGTTCTATTTATTTCATTACATTCAATTGAAAACTAACATCTTTACGATTCAAATACATTGCGTCAATTGAAATCCATTAAGGTACATTTAATGATAGTTTTAGGAATTGCATTCAATTGCAAAATGCGCCTCTATACATTTCCGATTGAATACAATTGGCCTTTCATTTTGTAGGGTGTCTCAACAACATGGAAAGGTCGATAAATTTTTTATTTGATTAATTGATGTCTAAAAGCACTTGAACGTTATAGTTCTTTGGCTATTTAATGGGTCAGCAATAGTACATTTTTCCACCACAGGGATACATTTCAAACAAGAATGAATATTAGATTATTATAGTTAATTTTGTTTTATTTGAAATCAATATTCACATTGCATGGACAATTTTCTGCATCACTAGTGCACCTTCTGACAGGGTCCACCTAGGAAAAGACTCCACTGATTCTACGCCCCAGCGGCTGCGCCCGACTTGCAAAATATCTGTACAAGTATTCATTCACATGTAATATTTTTGCAGTACAATCGCGACGCTTGAAGCTCTCGCTAATGGACTGTCATCTTGAATAAGAGTACGCAATCGTAACAAGTGCGCATGCGTCCGTAGCTCTTAAGATGCTTTTCACAAAATATTTTTCTTGGATGAACAAAATCTTATGCTTGATTCTAGTAAAATCTCTTCTAACTTATTTCATAGATCCAACAAACATTTTTCCTGAATTGATACAACATTTACTGACTAAAAAAAAATGTTGTTTGATTAATAAAATCTTTTTCTGAAATCATCCGAACGCGGTGAACGAAACGATTTTGCATGACTCTGTTTTACCTTGATTGCTCTAATGCTGTTTTCAAACTAATCGTTGATCAGTTATTTATATGTGAGAAATTGTAGCACTTTTTTATAACTTATTACACGATTTTTTTGGACGCCTGTATCATCGCAAGAATTGGGTTAGTGGTTTCGGAGTTCTAGAATTGTTCTAGAAACTTTACATATCGGTTGTCACAGCATTCAGAACTGTTACGGAATTGTTACATAACACTGTGACAGGGTGAATTTGACATACTTTGTCACTTAAAATATAATTCCCACGTAAACGGATCTAAGAAAATGTAATTGTGACCAAGAGCAAAAGTCACATCTTGACTAGGAGCACTCACCAAAGATTGTATATTTTGATTATTTATTCCTTGCATATATCTGTTTACATGTATACAATCGCTACCTGGCAAAATTTGGAGAACATCAACAACACCACGGAAGTCAGGTTTAAGCAATCACATCAAAGGTTTAGCAGAAGCCACTAGCGTTCCCTGGGTAAACGACCCATCACCAAAGCAAACTCCTACCATACCACGTCTCCATGGTTACCGATTCAATCCAAAATGGCGGGCAAGTCATCCTTGAGTTGATCCGTCCACTGAATGTGGGCGTTTCGCCAGTTCGTCGTCGTGTTTTCATCTAAATTATTTTCAGCGCCCCGAACTGTAGGATGACCAGCATTGTTTGCCGACCCACTGTGGGGTGCTCTATGCGTTCAATCGTTTTGAACTGCATCTACAACTTGTTGGTGTTTTGCTGGTGTCATTGTTGTTCCCACGAGTACCTAGGGAAAAGGTTGGTGCAACCTTGTAGAGCCCCACGTGCAAGGATAAGGCTACGTATTCTGAGAGGTCGCCCGGTATCCCAGAGTCACCGTTAAAGACACCTTACCTGGGTGCCTTTCAGCTTTCGGTACGGTTGTTACGCCTCCGCTTAGGGATTATTTCTTCGGGACCATCCCTGGATAATAATTGTCCTCTATTGGTTATTAATTATTGTAACCATATTCAGCAGAAACCCTTGGTACAGGGACCTCCTATCCGCAAGCCGAGGACGCGTGCAGTGGCATTGCCATAAGCCCTTCAGTTCTATTCCAAAGAAATCGAAACCGAAATCGATAATATATATAATTCTAAGCAATATTCATCTAAGCAACATCTCTTTCTGTTATTACACTTTTTTTCCTTCTCACGTTGCATACTGCTTGCTGCTTTTATAGCGTTTATGTATGCGTATGGGCACACTAGAGTCCCTCTATAGCTGTTCCCTCCATAACAGACAATGCGGTCCAAGGGGGCGAGAGGGAGGCGTTTTTAAGGTCAGCGGAGTTGCGGTGTTTACGGTTCGGCGCTATAAGAAGCCACAATCAAGAGTAAGAACAAGAACAGTTCGGTGTGTCCCTCTATAGCATCTTTGTTGATTAAGGGTACCCCCGAGACAGCTGCTATATAGGGACTCTAGTGTATTAGTATACGATTCGTAAACAAACCACTGCAGCCAGCGAGCGATGTCGAAGCATACACAAATATAAGAAGTACGTAATATAATATTAAGAAGTATTTGTAGCCCATGTCATAGTGTGCGATTGTACACTTCAACCCGTCTTTCTTTTTGCCATGCGCCAGCGTGAAACTCAAGATCACGTGACCACCATTTTTCGCATAGTGGCTTAGAAAGATTGCAAATCGTTTATTCCGCTTCTTCCGGAACACTAAAGCAATTTTTGTTATTCGAATCCATTACGAAATGTAATACAGCGACTTAGAAATACTGTAATTTTGTGTGTGTAAGAGCCTCATATTCTTCGATTATCCCTTAATTCCTATATTTTATTTTGATTATGGATATGCGATAAGAGAAATATTAGTACCAACAGTCTCTCCGTGTAGAGGGGTTTTTTGGGACCCCATGAAACAGAATTATGTGGATGATATTTGAAAAGTAGTATTTTATTCGTATTCTATGGCTAATTGTACAGAAAAATGTTGAGGTTCAACTCGATTCATCTGATACTGAGGATTCTCAGTAAAATTTACAAAAACGTCTTTTTACTTATGGAAAATACGTATCAAACTTTATAGTCTTATTCACTCTTACTCTTATATGTTATACTCTTCGGAATAAACTTCGAAAGAAAAAGATGGATTTATTTTTGTGTCAATTCGAACAAATTTCAAACAAATTCATAAAAATTTGAAAAAAATAATGTTTGGACCACCCTAATGTGCATGTATTTAATATGTATTTATGTACTATCAAATAAACACCAATTCACATATTAAAATATTCGAAAATGAAGACTTTTTGTAAACAGCCCATCATGTGTGAGATTGTGCGACATAGGGTATAAATGTTTGACTAATTATAAATAAATAAAATAATAGATATGATTGCGTAAAATGACATTTGAAGTGTTTGAACAGAATTTAATTGCGCAGAAACTCTACCGCATAAAATTAAGAAGACAAGGGTGAGAAGGGGTGGACGGCGAGGCAAATATACGGAAGTTTTAACTATTTGGTAGCTAAGTTTTTTCCTCGTAACTGAATTAAAACTGTAAATATTTCAGGAAGACAAGCTTTGTGCCAATGATTGTTGAGATAACAACTGTAGAAAAATTCTTCAATAATACACAGCAATCTGTTTGTCGTTTACTTCGAAAATATGAACATTGCGGTCTTGATCTTGGCGGGCATCTTTAATTCTATTGGTGAATACAATAATATAGTATATTAATAATTTTGAGTGCATTTTCAGGCTTTCCACAAGTAAAACTCCCCGGTTTTATCCGCGCTATATCCCAGTGTTGATTAGTAACTAGTTTCAAGTAACTAAAAGGAACATTAGGTAGGTGTCCCCCTCCGATTTTCTTCGGTCTCACATATGTTGTAGTACTCGTAAAACTAAGCGACCCGTATTTTTTCTTACGTGCTAAAAATGGTTTTAAGGGGGTAAAAACCACCCCCAAAAAGTGTGGTACCAAATATCCATTTAGTTGTGCCACATACAGTAGCTGTATCTATCACAATGAAACCAACTGGAAAAATTCCCTCACAATGAAAGATGAAAAATGTGATTTTCTCAAATTTGTCGATAATTTTTTAGGGTGGTGAACTACCCCAAAATTATTTTTGAAAGCACAAAAAAAATTCGAAACAAGCATGATATCAACCCAGAAAATCTGGGAAAAATATATGTTGCACGCAATAATAAAATAAAGTTTACGTATTTTTGCAATTTCACAAAAAATCAATTCATAAGGGGTAACTACCCTTAAGTGCATTTTATTATATTTCTGCTAAATAAAGGAAGTTTCGTGTACAAAACTGAGCGAAAAATTTCTTCACACTGAGGATTGATGAACTTGAATTTCTCAATTCAGTCAAAAATTTATATGGGGGTAAACTACCCCAAAGGAATTTACGAGTATAGAATAGAATTACTAAATGGCTGTAAGTTCAAGCTGAAAATCTGGCAAAAATATATGTTGCATGTGATAGCAAAATAAAATTCACGTATGTTTCCATTTAAACCAAAAAATTACATCATAGGGGGTAACCACTCTTGAGGGTGTTTTATTATGTTTCTATACATTCAAGAAACTTACATCTGTCAGTTTATATTTCTGGAAATATTTAAATGATATTTTTAACTAATTCAGAATGATGAACTGATTAAGCGGCTGTTTTCCTCGACCCACGCATCTTTACGAATACACTGAAATGTACATGAGGCAAGTTCTATTTTTAGGAAGAAGCTTGTTTGGAGATTTTGATTAATTGTTCAGTCTTGCTTTCATCGTCCTCGAGTTAAGAAGTCAATATCTTTGTGTCAAATTCAACAACAGTGGACAGTTTATCTAGCCTTTTGAAGATGCTGATACATCCCTTGAATGTAATAAACCTTTTGTTAGTTGCATTCCAAACCATGAACATACCTGACAGTGAAGTTAATGATGCAGAACAACAACTGGCAGATCATTTTCAAGAAATATTAATTCAGGCTATGAATGAGTTCCATGGCGTTGAGATTGTAGAAGAAAATACTTTAGACTTTTCGGAACCATACAAAGACTGGGAGGCTTTCGCTGTGGAAGACTCTCATGCAGAGTGGACTCCTAAACTTGGTTCCAGAACAGATGAAGCTGTTTGTACGAAAGATGAAGACGATGTTGGCTTCGATTATAAACAAAGAGCAGTGGAGTTTTGGAGAAGCGGAACAAGAAAAAGTAATCGTGAATTAAGTGCTGTTCAAAATCGGTTCAGGAAAGTAACATCAGTACGTCAATTGAGACGATGGGCAGGACAAGTAAATAAAGGAGGTACATACATGGAAAAGTTGCACCGTATTGCGGAGTACACATTGAACAATTTTAAAAGTGCAATTGATGCTGGTATGATAGTTCACGATGCAGACTTACGGATGTGGGGTTTACATGCTAAAAAAATGCTTGATTTTGATGTTACGCGATTTAAAGCATCTGACTGGTGGGTGTGGAGGTTTGAACGAACTCACCGAATAACTTCCAGAAAAGTCAACAAATTTATCACCAGAAAAACACTAGAAGATAAGGAAAAGTTAAAAGTAGATGTGGAGAATTTTGTGAATGAAGTGAAGCCGTACATCACTCAATATGGGAGAGAGAATGTTTATAACTCGGATCAAAGTGGATTTCAGTTAGGAATGCATTCTGGGAGAACATTGGCAATTGAAGGTACACGACAAGTCGAATGTGTTGTCCAATCTGCTTCTTCTACAACTCACAGCTACGCTATTCAACCCAAGATTTCTGTGGATGGGAAGCTTCTGTCTCCACTTTATCTTGTGTTAAAAGAGCCAAGTGGAAAATTTGGACCCATTGTGCAAGAAATCATTTTTCAGCCTATAAGTGTCTTTGTAGCTGCATCCAAATCTGGAAAACTTACGTCTGGTAAATTTGCCTATTTCTAATAATTTTTAGTCATACAATAAAGTTATCAGCGTTATTAAATTTGACAAATTATTTTGCTTACAGAACATTTTCAGAGCTGGTTGGAAAATGTTTTTTTCACGAATGTAGGGCTGACAAGCGTGTTGCTCATAGAATCTTGGACTGGACATTGCCAAGAAGTTGTACAGCAAGCAGCACCTGCTGGAAAGAATATAATTCCTATGATTATACCAAAAGGCACTACTGGAAAAGTTCAGCCCCTTGACGTCTACGGATTTCGCATATGGAAGAATTATGTGCGACATTTTTCAGATTCAGTTATACTGTTAGACTATGATTTAAATCTGCACATACGAAATAATATTATAAAGTTACAGTCTTTAGTACATAATCAATTATCTTCACCAAGGTATCACAGTCTTTTTAAGTACTCCTGGTTTAAAAGTGGTTACGTTGCAGAAAACCCAGGAGAATTTGAGGATCCGGTAGACTTTTCCTTCAAAACATTTTCCAACACATTATGTGAAATTGAAGGATGTGAAAATGTAGCCGTTGTTAGATGTTCGTGGTGCAAAAAATCTTTGTGTTTTAAACATTTCTTCGAAGAGCATCACTACTGTACCACGTACAATGAATAAACAAGTCTAATGATGATTGTTAGTCTGATAAATTTTATTTTGTTATCACATGCAACATATATTTTTGCCAGATTTTCAGCTTGAATTTACAGCCATTTGGTAATTTTATTCTATACTCGTAAATTCCTTTGCGGTAGTTCACCCCCATGTAAATTTTTGACTGAATTGAGAATTCAAATTCTTCAATCCTCTATGTGAAGAATTTTTTTACTTGGTTTTGTACGCGAAACTTCCTTTATTTAGCAGAAATATATTGAAATGCACTTAAGGGTAGTTACCCCTTAAGAATTGATTTCTCTTCAAAATGCAACAATTTGTAAACTTTATTTTATTATCGCGTGACACATATATTTTCCCCAGATTTTTCAGCATGAATTTACACCAATTTGGTAATTTTATTGTATACTCGTAAATTCCTTTGGGGTAGTTTACCCCCATGTAAATTCCTGACTGAATTGAGAAATTCAAATTTTCCAACCCTCTGTGTGGATAAATTTTTTGCTTGGTTTTGTACGCGAAACTTCCTTTATTTAGCAGAAATATATTAAAATGCACTTAAGGGTAGTTACCCCTTATGAATTGATCTTTTGTGAAAATGCAAAAATACGTAAACTTTATTTTATTATCGCGTGCAACATATATTTTTCCCAGATTTTTTGGGTTGATATCATGCTTCTTTCGAATTTTTGTGTGCTTTCAAAAATAATTTTGGGGTAGTTCACCATCCTAAAAAATTATCGACAAATTTGAGAAAATCACATTTTTCATCTTTCATTGTGAGGAAATTTTTCCAGTTGATTTCATTGTGATAGATACAGCTACTGTATGTGAAACAACTAAATGGATATTCCGAACTTTATTTTTAAATATTCATGATTTGAAGATTAAATTATTAGGACATATAAATTATCATACAACTTATTAAAATACCTGGCTATACATGTATTATATGGATAACTTAGATTATTAAATTCCTTCACTCTATATTGAGAATATTCCTTCTCAAAATTCCAATATAAACAGTTGTACTTATTTTTAATTTTAATAAATATGTCATGCTGGGTCAAGAGAGAGGTGAGAGAACGAATAATCTTAATTATGTCGCGCACACACGAAATTAAACCAATCAAGGGCCTTTTAGGAGCAACGCACCAATCCTCATCCAGGAGGTCCCTGATTGGACCGCCAACGAGTAGAGGGGAACGCAGCAACGAGGCTCCCCTCTACTCAATTTCCGCGCGGAGTGGGAGAGACCGCTCGTCCGCGGAGTGGGAGGAGCTTGCGCGCCCTCCCATAAAAGCTCGTGTCTCGACCACCAACATTCAGTACGCCCCTCGACCAGCTTGAGGAAGCATCATCGCCTCCGCACCTCTCTAACTCCAGCCTAGGAGGAATTCTCGGAATAAACAGTTTTGTTAAAATATTTGTAGTCTTTATTGACTACACCCTCGCCAACTATATATATCTTCGAACCAATCCGCTCTTTTCAGAGCGAAAAACTTGCAAACGTACGGAAGGTTGTTGACGGCCATGGGCTCTCCTGAACTATACTCTACGCTCCATCTAAAAGAATTCTTTTCTGGGTCGCCCCATCAGGTAGAACCCAGGGATCCTCTTGGATGGGACGAAGTTATAGAAAAAGGAGAGCTTGGCGGCGATTTTGTGGACGCCCGTCTCCACGCAATCGGTGTGGGCTGATTAACCACGCCGACGACTGTCAACAGGAATTGACAGTCTTCAATCCAATTTACCAACAGGGATTCGCAAGTGAAGATCAGGAGCTCTCAACAAACCGGCCAGGTCCTTCAACTGCCACACGGCACCAGGAGGTGACCCCACCAGCTATCCAACGTATACAGTAGGGAGTTGACACTCCGTTTGGCCGATGTGCACCTCTTCCACCAGGAGGTGAAAGAATTACCAAAGCATTGGGACTACGACGGAGGTTGCGGGCCATCCACGGTCGAGCCCGTCGAACCTTGGTTCCCTTCAACCCGGCTCACGACCGATCCATCGTGGTGACTCTGGACCCCAACTGCGTCCTCTTATACGCGCCGGTGGGGCCCATCCCGGACGGATCCAATCCAGCCACTCGGAATACCGTCCAAGAACTGAAGATATTTAGAGAGAGAGAGGAAGAACGCCGGCTCCGAGATCAGCTGGCCAAGTATCGTAACCTGGTCCAAATAACGGACTGCGGGACCCAGTTGGTGGACACCGAGGAGGGTTGTCCCAACTGCGAGTTTTACGCACAACCAGAAGTACGACCAAAAGAGGTCAAATAGCCCGTCAAGCTGCCGGAAGTGGACCAAAGAATCATACATAAACGCATTAACATCTTATGGTTTTTATCCAATCTGGGGTTCGCCTGGACCAATGGAATGAATGGCGGATAAGAATGCCTAGCAGCTTGTTCTCGAAGCAGGCGGACGAAGGACTTTCCTGTCACCACCCAGCAGCCAGCGGAATCTGCCTAAGGGCATGAGACAACTAGATCAATACCTCCTAGAGAATCAGGCTTGAGCTCTAACGAGGAGTACGAAGCCACGATCCGAGGAGAAAAGTTAACGATTGCCTATAAAGAAAAGCACCGGCCCCTTTCGGGGCCACTAAATATATCAAACAAGGAAACTTTTATGTCAAAGATATTGCCGGAACATATCATTTTTCACAAAATTGTTTCAAAAATGTTTTTCAACCATTTTTGTTCATAAAATTTTTTGTTCAAACAATTTTTTCCGTCACAGTTTGTAAGATAAGGGTGGTCAAAAATTTTTTTAATTCCTATGCATTTCGTCCGGATATTTGCTCGAATCCACACAAAAATAAATCCATTTTTTTGTTGAAAAAAATGATTTTTAGAGGATATAAAGTTTATTTTTTATAAAGTAAAGTTTTTAATTATTTAACCCATAAACTTTAACACGTATTTCTCACAAGAAGAAAGACGTTTTTGTAAATTTTATTCAGAAAACTCAAGATGAGTGCATCGAATTGAATTTGGTATACTTCTCTCCACGATTAGCCATAGAATACGAATAAAATATTACTTTTTAAATATCACCCTCATAAGTCCGTTAATAATATTCTTTTTGCCTAATGCTAGGAAATTGCGGTTTTTTCTGAAATTTTTAACTTTGCTTTTCCTTTTTAGTTATGAACAAATAACAAGTGAACCCGAGAAAGAATCTTTTTTTATATCGTATTGTAATGTTTTAGGTGAATTATTTTTGCTCTTTTACCAATGTTTAAAAATAATAAATTAACGGAATAATTAGGAGAAAGTGGCAGGACTAGATCTGTAAATGACTTGTAAACATTTTGTTTTGAATTACAACAAGATAAAAGATTGAACAATAATACATTTTTCAAACAACTGTTTTTGCTAACTTGCATGACATATTACATTACCTCACTAAGTGAAAAGTGGACCAAAAGTTAACAATTTTAGAAAAAACCACATCCCTCTGGCGTTAATGTAGATGCAGATAGTTATAAACAATAATAATTTGTTCTAATAATTATTTTTGTTGAATTTAGTTAATTGTTTTGTCGCTCCAAATGAAAAATAGACAAATAGTTGAAAATTTCAGAAAAAAACCGCGACTTCGTAGCATTACTCAAATTGAATATTATTAACAATGAAAATCAATTGTTTAAACAATTAATTTTGTTGACTCTAGTTGGAAATAAGTAAGAAAATTAACACTATTAAACTTGTGAACAAACCCATTTAAATTTAGGCAGGTTCTGTACTTCTAGACACAGAATCTTTCAGCGACGAAATATGCTGTTTTTAGAGGAAATTAAGAGACACATACTTTTTCGCTTTGATTCTGATGAGGTTAACCATCCTCTTTTAAAATCTCTCGGATTTTTCTTTAAGTTTAATTTTAATAAAATGGCGGATACTTCTTGGAAAATATAAAAAGTAGATATTCACAAAAAACCAACATTTATATTTTTTTCTATTGTTTTGCTAAATTTGATCTTTTATATGGAAGACATCCTGTGACTTTTATGTAGGCTAATCCTTTTCTGTGGACAGGAAATTTTTTTTTCCTAAAATCGATTTCCGCATGTGTCTTGAAAACAACCAAAGATATAAACAAAATTAAGTTGGAAGTTTGCACGCATAGAAAATTTATTTACAAAACGTTGCCGGCTCTTTTTCGATATCCTACTTTGTTGAGGAGAAAAATGAAAAATACAACTTTTCAAAATTCTACCAGCCTTGAGAATGGTTTAGCCAGCATAAAACTAATGGAGTGCCTTGCTTATATAAGCAGAAACTTGAAAAATATTTTTTTTAAAAAAGACCAATAAGTAATCACAACTGGTGATAGCAAGCTTTTGTTATAAACAATTATTTATTCATCAATATCAAAATACCTTTTATACATGATAAATGAAATGTATACACTCATTTGGGGCAAAAACTTCGAAATATGAGCGTAGTTCTACTTTACGGTACGATCAGGTGCCACTATGCAGGAAGAGTGCACTTTCCAAGGTCATATCTCGTGACCTATTAGGGCTAGGACAGATTTTTTTCTTTTGAAATTACGCTAAATTGACTCCAATTTCATTTGTTTCGTATAAACTTTGTTGTAGGATGCACAGGAAACGAGGTATTGAAAAAAACACAACTTTCTCGTTTTTAGTCGAAAATTAAACAAAAATAATGAAATTTTTGAAACCTAGAAATTTCTAAAATAATAGGTCTAAAAGTCTTTTTTTCAGATCTACGCAGAATTTTATAGACTCTATTTCATCCTCTGGCATAGTCAATGTGAACTAAACCTAACTTGATTTATTTGGAAAAAACTGAACTCCACTTTTTTGCCCGTAAAAACAGGCAAAAATTGCCAACTTTGAGGGATCATTACTTATGTCCTATTATAGGTAGGACATTGTTCTTTTTTTGAAATCACAGCAAATTGAGTCTACTTTCACTCACCTGTGGAATACTTTTCCGTGTAGTGATCAGGTGCAAAGTTACACAGTTTTTTTATAACTAGTGATTTTTTGCTGAAAATGCAAAAAAGTGAGGTTTTTTCAATATATCCTAACGGAAAAACCTATCAACGGCAGCATTCCGAACTCTCCTTCAACGAATCAACAGATGGCTACAACGGAATGAAATTCGATTGCAGATCGTGGGACGTAACAGGTTGTGCCAAGTTTATTAGAAAATGTTTACGACACGAACTAACAGGGACGGTGGACATGTCAAAAGTGTTAAATTATTCCACCGCTGAAGGATACAAAAAGAACAAATATTACAAGTTAATGCTCCAGGTGTGTCAAAACCAACTTCTTCGAGGACTGTTGGTTTCAAATGAACATGTGATACTCGCAGAACATTACCTGACCATCCCGTCGAACTTCGGTTAAAACTGAATGATCCAGGTTTGTCAAAACGTCTTCCTCGAGGAGTGCTGGTGTCAAATAAACATTCACTGTCTTCTGATCATTACCTGGCCGTCTTGTCCATCTCCTATTAGAAGTTAATGCTCCAGGTGTGTCAAAATCATCTTCCTCGAGGATTGTTGGTTTTAAATGAACATTTGTTTACTCCCTCATCACAACCTGACCGGCACTTCCATCTCCAATCAATACTTATTCACCCACGTGTGTCAAACCCAAATTACAAATTACTATTGTATTATCATTTCAATTATTCTACATTTTTTGAATCCGCTATACAAATTTTTGCATTTTTGACAATCCGTCAACTTTTTTAAAGTTTCGCCGTCATTTTGAATTCGCTGTTTCGAATTTTGCATTTTTAACCCAAAACTCGTAATCGTAGATCCCTTGAACCTCCGAGTGAGCACTTTCACCCCAATCCGTCAAATTTTTTAAACGTTCTCCGCCATTCAAAATTTTGGAACAAAAATTCGTAATCAGTGATCATGAAAGCCCCTAAATAAGAACTGTTAGCCCGATTGTTCGATGTTTTTAATTTTGGTCAAGATTTCGGATTTCTCGGCACCCTTACGAAACTGTACTACAGGGATGACTACAGGATTACTACAGCCGAGTACTACAGAATCGCCCCGCCGTTTCGGAGCATAGTGCAGTATACGATTTTATTTTTCGTCGGGCTGACAAAGCTGATTACGTCCAACATTCCATAGATGGCAGCACGTAGTGCACGGAAGTAATGACATTAGATTGACATTTCACCTCGTATTTCACTTCACATCGGTGGCCCACCATTAAAACATTTTCTACTGATTTTTGAGAATCGTTTACAAGTAATGACCGATGATTACGGTGTCCACTAGATGGCAGCAAACCAACCTCTTTTTTTCAAATGCTCTTCACACCAACTTCCCTCTCGAACGCACACTCATTCGTTCTTGTTCGAATCAAAAATTTGAAATTTGATGCACTTTTATCGATTTTATGTCTTACGAGGTTTTATTCTTATAATAAATATTATTCGCTGAGGCTTTTGAATACGATAATGGACATCTTGGAAGAGGTAAATGTACGTTATGGTGGCTCAAAAACAGTTATTTTAGCGGGCAATAAGCCCCCCCCCCCCCGATTCCATTATAAATCCGAAAAAAGAAATTCCCTAATTTCATTAATTTTTCACTTATGTTTTAACATGTTCCGGTTCTTACTTGAAGTTTCCCATGCAAAATGCATGCGGAAAAATCACTTTTTTGAGTTTTTGAAATAATTTTTTAGGCTTCGGAAAAATGTGGCGGGAAAGTGTAGAGGTTTGTAGAGAATATAATTTCCTTCATGAAATGGGCCTTTCGAGCACTAAATTCTCGTCTTTTCTTTTACTTAAAATTATTCATGTTGCTGTAATGGAATATTTAGCAAAGTTAGTTAATTAATTTTCAATTCTCATTTTTACTAAAAATTATTACTATTGGTCCAGTGAAATATTTATCAACTTTGGTTAATCTTTGTTTAAATACTTTTTGTCGAAAATTTGTCGTTTTTTTCAATAAAAATTATTACTTTTGTTCTAGCAGAATATTGATCTATATTGGTGAATTAATTTTCAATTATATATACAAATTCCATTTGTTTAGAAAGAGGATTTTTTTCACACAAAAAAAAGTTGAACTGGTTGTTTACTATCGTTAATAACATAAATTAATTTTTAAATATTTTGCAATGGTATAAGCAATAAATTATTCTTTATTTTCAACAACCTCTAATTTGTTTAAACAATAATTTTTCGAGAAAATTGGTCAATTTCTGTGAATTGTTTCAACAATCAATTCTTAATAGAAACACATATTATTCGAATACGTATTGAAACGTATTCGAAACAAAAAAATTTTAAGAGACATTTTCGACACTGTCGACTATACATATGGGCTTATTATTAGCATAAATCTGTGCACCTGCGTATGTTGATAAATATTCCACGAAATAATTATTAATAACTTTTAATGAAAAAGAATGAAAAAATTATTTTTCTAAATTCCATTTGTTTGAATAATTGAAAATTAATTAACCAATGTTAATAAATATTCCGCTAGACCAACAGTAATGATTTTTAGTAGAAATAAAAAAGAATTTTTCAACAAAAAATTGAAGAAATTCCATTTGTTCAAACAACTGAAAAGTCATTAACTACTGTTCATAAATATTCCACTAGTTCAGTGTGAATAATAATTTTAAGTGAAAAAAACATGAGAATAGAGTACCCAAAACCCGTCACATTTTCACAAACCCTAACAAATTATTCCAAAAACTGAATCAAGTGATTTTTCCCCATGCATTTTACATGGGAAACTTCAAGTCAAAACCGGCACCTGTTGAAGTCAAAATAAAAAAATATAAAAAATTACGGAATTTCTTTTTTCCGATCCCGAAAGCAAAACGGGGGGGGGGGGTTTCCTCTCTAGCCAGAAAAGAAAATTTGCTGTCCATTTTTGGAATACCCTATTGTAAATATTTTCTCCGATTTTTCACTGTAAAACTAAGGGCTCTTTTTCTTTTTTGGATATTATTATTTGTTCGGGTCTTGTTTTGGAATATGATAACTTCGTGTTGCTATTTTCAAAGTAAAACAAATGAATATTGGGTTCACACGAGTGGTCTCATTTTGGTACCACTCGAGACTGTTTTTCATGAGTCTTCTTGTAATACCCGAAGCTAGCCCTAAAACAATACTTTTTTGACAGTGCTGGTAGTTTCATTTACAAATCAAAATTACAGAAAAAATATATATTTCCTACGAAGTTGTGTTGAGAATTAGGAACAAAAATTCCAGAGCCATGACGAACGACCTGATGACATAGTTTTATAAAAAGCACGAGCTGAAAAGTGTCTCCAGAACCGGTGCAATGTGCAACGCCAACAAAAAACGGACGAGTGCAACAGATTGTATTGATGACGACGTTGAACACGCTATTTATAGTGAGTAGGAGGGTTTAGATATTAGATTGAGAAAAAGCTGAGTCTTTCTAATGTAAAATCAATGGGAAACTTCATGGTGAAAAAAAGTTATCAGAAACGAGCAAGGACATGATTAAACAAAAGATTAACAATGCTAAACGGCATAAAAAATACGCTACAAGTACCAGTATGAAATCATTAGTCACTGCAGAAAATAAGGACTCAATTTTATCGTAAGTATATGAACACAGGCTCAAGTCGATCAGACTCCATAGTGGCCGCTGGGCATTATG
>CAKNXH010002116.1:158725-201241 GCA_932178445.1 Andricus quercusramuli | reverse complement strand
TCACATTACTATTCAGAAGCAGTTTTCGAGACAAGTTTTTTATTATTTGTTCCAAAGACATTCTGACTCTTATGGCTTCATTCCAAACCTGAATTCGAGTTGGAATTCACGGGCCCAAGTCGATAAATATTATTCTTTTTTGAAAAAATACGATTTTCCAAGTAATTGTTGTTATTGTGTCTCCAGTTTCTTGAGATTGTTCTGGAGCTATGTATCGTCATTGTAATATTTACTGAAACCCACCCACTAAAAAGAACTTACCAAAAATTTTCTGTAAGAATTAGAAATTGAACTTTCACCATTCTGTGAAACAAAAAGATTGTTGTACATATAATTCCAAAATGTTGCATAGGTATATGAAATTTTGACTCTCCGTACTCATCGGAGATAGAGACGATTTGAACGTGGTCAATTGTTGCTCACTCCATACCATTGTTCAATGATAGCTCAAACCTGGTGCAACTATTCTTGTAATATTTATCGTTAAAACATTGTTATATGAAATCTTTGAGCTTTCATCAACAAAAGTGGGCAACATTTTTTTAATAAGTTCACTGAATGACTCAACGATGTGACGCATATTTTGACTTCTATACATATATAGCTGTTTTTTTAGCTATTAGGGAAATAAATATTTACCAAAATTTTGATTGATACAAAATCTAAAGTTGTTAGTGTCACATCGTTGCAGAACTTATTTTTCTTACGCTGTATACGGAATGGTAATCACATTTCGCTTACTGCGGATCTTGCGCTGGAAATTCATTCTTAAAAAGCCTGAAAATCTTTATGAATTATTTTTATACGTTTTATACGTTGCTATACGTAAGTTAATTAAATGTAATTATAAATAACAGTGAAGTTACAACACTACATGCGCCATCGCAATTCGAATCGGTTCTTTTTTCTTAATTTTTATGGTGGAGATTAAATGAAGAATGACCAAAATTTATTTTGTTATATATTTATTGATGAAAATATATTTTTGGACATATTTTGGTCCAGGAAACCTTTGCCCTCCCCTTCCTTCATGTCCACCTCTTCCTCCTCGGCCTCTCGTAGATCCATCTACTTGCCGAGGAAGCTGGTTTTCTCCAATCGGGAAATTTCTTCTCCGACGCCTTCTTCTACGTCTTTAAGACGTGAAAGGATTTTCTTCGTTTGGCTGCTAAAAAAAGATTTAACATTTAATATTTTTTAAATGAATTTAATAAATTTAAATCTGTTGAAAAAATGTAATATCTGGTAAAGTTTATTACCTGAACGTTATTGTTGGCAGCTTGCTCGCCTCCTCCAGCAGCTTCTTGTGCCACCTCCTGTTGAGTAATAAAAATATTTTAATTACGAGGAAAAATTATATTGATTTTTGTCATTTTTCGCGAACAAATTTTTTTTTTTCGCAATAAAATGATATAAAAACATGACAGGATATGGGATTCTTATAGCTGCTCATATTTCATAAGTTAATTATAAACATACCTCAACATAGGGCACCATCTGGTGCTCTTCTGGCGATGGTGTTGCTTGCCGCACCGAAACATCTACCTGGTGAGCAGGTTGAAGTGGAACAGCTATTGGTGGGGGCGGAGCAAACTGCCAAATCGCCCTCAGAAAGTCCTGCCACTGCTCCATAGTTATGAGTGGGTTTTGTCCTGAAAAAAAGTAAATTGCAATACGTCACTAGGATACCTCTGTGACTTTGACAACAGCGCCATCTGACACGCGAACTATTGGGTATCTCGAAGCAATGTTTATGAAAAAAACAGTAAATATAAATAAATTTTGATCAAAAATGTTAACAATCGGTTCCAAATTAATTGTTTATTATAACATTTTTCGTTCATGTTGGATAGAAATTCAAATTTCTTCCCAATAGTTCCATATTGGTGGCGCTGTCGTAGGTACCCAACAGGCGTATTAAATGCTTCCATAGGGAAAAGGTAGCCACCTAACCTAAAAGTTTTAAGGGAATTGCTGTGCGAATTTAAAGATATAAAAACAAATTGCTTTAGCTCGGCATCGATATAAAAGCATTCGACGTGCATTAATTAACCTGCAGAAATTAAAAATGTGAAAATATCAGGATTTTGTTACTTACCCTGTCCTCGCTGATCCATTTTTATTTGTGGAGTCTGTCGGCAGCTTGCTTCTGATACACATTTTATATAGATGGCACTGCATTTAGCGGGAAATTCAAATAACTTTTCCTGAGAACACTTTGCTATCTTCTTTTTTTTATGACTAAATATATAAATGCGTTAAATAACGAGAACTAATGCATAAATTATCATTATTGTTTTCAAAAAAATTCATAAACAAGTCCAATTTTTGATGTATAAGTTAAAAATTGTGACTGGTACTCAACGTGATCCGCGAAAGTTAATTTTTTTTCTTGGTTTGTATCATTACCAGATGAATCGATTCAATTATTTTTTCTGAAGTGAAGACAAGGGATCTTCAACCCTTTCTTTTATCTTTATTTGTTTGAAAAGCGAACAGGTGGTTCTCTGGAAGTTACTTCATTTGATATTTAGAACCTGTCTTCGATTATCACCTTTTGAATATTTATATTGTTATAAAATTGAAATTGCCTTATCAGCATGAGAAAGCCACGTGGTGTTGACAGCTCTCGCAAACTAACTTCTTCTGCGAAAAGGAGAAACCAATCTCTTGCTCAAAGAAGAAATAGGTAAATAAGTATTATTAAATGAAGTATTATTGAATAAATAAAGGGTGGCATTTCATAAGGGATTAACCCACATTTAACAAATAATGATATTATTAGCTACAAAATCCTTAATAATTCTATTACATATCTTCACTAAAGGATGTGTTTATAACGCTTTTTTTCGAAATTCCCGTAGAAACCTTAATTCCACAAGGGCATAGCTCACAGTAAATGGAATGATCTCTCACTGACTATTGCACATTTTACCAATTCTTACTCTCTTTTCAGGAACCAAAAATGTGAAAAACCATTTCTCATTTTTTTCTTCACATAAAAAATAAATTTTTAATCAACGTCCAGAGTAAAAAAATAACGCGTATACCTTTCTATTTCCTGTAATTTCTCAGAACTATGGTTGACTTTCTCTAGTCCAGTTTTTTGGCCTTTTTATCAGCACTAAAATATCCTCGGAGTGGATTTTACAAAACGTTTTTTATCTCTTCTGAAAATTTTGAGAAATGTGAGTTAATCTCTGATGATAAAATGAAAATAAATAAAAACATCGAAGTTTCACTCACCGATATCAATGAAACTTCGCTATGTTCTAAAGGACAAAAACATAAGAGGCACGTCTTATTATTATATGCAGATAAAATTTTTGAAGGGGTTAAAACCACCCCCCAAAGTTCACCTACAAAAACATTTTTTTCACCGTATCTCTATTTCTATCTGTATTTCTATCTCTATTTCTAATAATCGTCGAATATTTATAAAAATAATTTTAATTTGAATAAAATAAAGTTTTGAAGTTGATGTGTTTTTTTATTTCATACAAAAATGCATTTTAACAGGGTAAACTACCCTTATTAGTCTTCAATTTTCTTTGAAAAAATATTTGTACAGTAAAGTAGAATAAGTAACATTTATGAATGCACTCCAAATAATAATATTTTTAATGATTAATAAACATACCTTATTCATTTCATAGAATTATATTCGGTGCTTTAACCCTCAGTTACCCCACGTATTTTAGTATACGTTGTTACCCCACGGGGGTCAAAAAGCCCCGGCCCGTATTCTCAGGTTTGTATCTTAGCGACAAATCGGTTAAATAGAGTCAATTTTTTTTTCATTGAAAAGGTTTTTTTGTGCTCTAAAAGGCTATGCTAATCAAATAATTCTAAAATAAAAATTGAGAAATCTGTATCAGAATTAACAAACAAAAATTTGATTACAAAATCTGAAATATTTTTTTTTTCAAAATGATATAATTCTCAGTAAAATGAAGATAAAAATGTTTATATATAGTGATTTTCAAAGCCCAAGAGTCACACTTTGAGGTAGTATAGGTGACATAATGATCGGTTTTAAAAAGCATAATTATTTCATCATGTGAAAATTGCGAAAAATTGCAAAACGTATAAAAATATTACCTGACACAAAATCATGCAGTATGTATATAATGGAGTGAAATTTAAAAAAAACCAAGGAAATGCATTAAAAAACGGTTAATTTATTGGATTTTCCGACATAAAATTGTTATTTTATTGTGCGCAATATTGGAACATTGTTGTCGTATGTTCATGGCACATGGCTCCATTACAACGCAGACATTTGTACCACGCTTTTTGATATGTTCGCAGCATTTTGAGTGCAAGAACGCGTCTCCATTTCCGTTTCTGAAAAATAAGAAAAATATTTCTCAAATAAAAATATTGGCGAAATCATATAATCATTTTTTCACTAATATGAGAAAAATATTGATATTTTTTATTCAAATTTCTATTAAATAAGAAAAATATTAACTTTTAAATTTGAGAATTCAGTTGAAAAATCATATTATTATAATTTTGTTCACAAATGTATAGTTTTTTTTTCCTGTGATACAGGAAAGGCCTTGCTTCACAACCAATCTCTGTCGATGGATGTTTCCGGGGAGAAATTTCTATAAAATCAAGAAAACACAACATTTCAATATAAGTTTACTCTTGCGTCACACAAAACTTACTTTTATTTTATTATTGGACACAAAACAAAAATTTAAATGAAGAATTTACTTACGTTTTTTATTTGTCTTCAGATCACTTTTTGTAACGTTGTTACCCCACGGGGGTCTAAAAGGCACAAATCGAACTTTCACACTGTCGCTTTCGGCGTAACCAACCGAACTGAGTCCGATCATGGGTTCAGCATGGACTAGGACCTCTAAACTTTTTTCCCCCCCGGGTCCTGGCCCGCTCCCTTAGCCTATATAGAAATGGCACCGGTTTCAAAAACCCTCTGGGTCTTTTTGACCCCCGTGGGGTAACTGAGGGTTAATGATATCATGCGTAACAGCATTATGACTATGTATATGTCAGCAGATGGTTAATGAACAAATATTTTTTGAAGGGCAGGTAAACATGCATAAGGGATAGTTTACCCTCTCGAAATGCATTTATCTGAAAAATAACGAAACACATCGATCAACTTCAGAATCTTGTTTTCTTTACATTTATTTTCATAAATATTTTACGGTTCTTAGAAGTTTTATAGAGAAAGAAGTTTAAAAAAAAACACTTCCTCTTACACAAAATGAGGGATGCAACCCTCGGATATGCAAATGCTAAATTTAGTATCATCTTTCAATAACAAACAATCTCCAATTGGTTAAAACAAAATTGTCGAGAAACAGAGTTACCCTGAAAAATATCTTAATGGGTGTGTCCTCCACAACGTACCGAAATTTCATTGAAATCATTGAGTGACACTTCCATATGTTTCCTTGTCAGTGAAATTCAAAAAATGGGACAAAATTTTCATGCTTTTATTGCTTTCTCGATGTATTTTGGACTTAAATTGTTTCACTCGTGTAATATGGAGATTTTTTTAAAAACATATAGATTGCAAGATGATGCCACGGAAGATCAAGACCAGGCAACTAAGCCAGTTTTTAAGGCGTAAACATTCCAAACTCTGTAAATTATTCAAGACGTCCTGATCCTGCTCAGAGGGAAAGCGGTAAAGTAGGCAAACTTCCCAAAGTTGAAGGACAAACTACCCGCAGTTTTGTAAGTAGCAATGTAATTTTAACAAGAGGGACATTTTCACAATCCGATAGACGATTTCCATCTATCAGTGTAGGAATTCAGTGCACGGCAATGGTTGCTGCGGCAACAGTTGTGAGTAAAATCATACACTCAGAGAAAAGATTGGGTTGATTCAATAAAACAGTTTGTTCAACACAATTTACTTGTTGAAACTAAAAAATTTGGTCAGCGCAAATTAACCTTTGGTTATTTTTAAGAAACACAACGAATTAATTTGGTCAATTCAAAGAATTTATTTAGTTGAGCATGTTTAGTTGATTCAAACAAATAAATGTGTTGAGCGGAATATATTATTTATTAGAAAATGATTTGGTTGAAGTAACGAAATAATTTGGTTAATTCTACCAAATACTTCCATTAACTACACTAAACATAACGAAACAGATGATGTCAGCCCGCGCCGGTGACCAGTTTGCGTGTAGTCGAAAAGATTCTCATCGTGCGTCTTGTCGCGAATTAGTAAAAAAAATTAATGATACGAACGACGCTAATAATTTCAACGTTTTTAAAAAATGGGATCTGAAACAGTATGCGGAACATTTTGATCATAATTACAAACTTTAGCTCGCAGGGTTCACGCCGGTGCAGGCAATCTAACCTTAAAATTAATAAGTGATGAAAGAACCTCACACAATTGTATGGAGAAAAAGCTTTTCTGTCAGATTGGGTGAAAGTTCGGTTTTCTAATGCTGCATGTGATGCTTATCAAAACTTTTTTACCAACAGCTTTTGTCATAGAATACAATTTTTTGAAAGTCGATATCTGGATACATTTTGATTGAACGAAACAACCAAAATATTTGTTTGGATCAACCAAAATATTTGGTTGAATTAACCAAAATATTTATTGCAATCAACCAAAATATTTATTATAATCAACCAAACTTTAGTAACCAAAAAAATTGGTTGAATCAACCAAGCATTTGATTGACCATATAGCAATGTATTTATTTCTTTGATCCAACCAAATTTGTCTTGAAACAACCAAACTTTTTTCTGAGTGTACATCCAAATCAATGGTCATCTAATATTGCAGATTGCGTTGTAATTGACGGTGATAAGTTGTACAGGGATAGCTTACAATTTCTTCCTCCCGTCTCAAACGGCGAAATAGGGAATATTCAATATCTCACGCCGGTTGAACTTATGAGGAATGCTACAGTATTGTCAACCGAATGTCTGTTAAATGTAGGAGAAGATTGTTTCGGTCATTTAGACATCGATAATTCGGAATCCCTTCTTCCTAATTTGCAGAACAGACTGAATGATTTATTAGTACGTGACATTTCGCTAATTCTGACCAGCAACGGTTTGTCTATTGCTCTTTTCAGAATGAATCTAACAATTTGGATGTTTGATTCCCACAGTAGGAATGCTGCGGGCATACGTTCACCAAATGGAACCGCGTGTTTAATGGGGTTTTCAAGCATTCAGTCCCCATTAGAAGTTGTGGGAAAAAACATAACCATTCAGCAAGGATCAGATAATATGTATATGCTAACAAAGGTTACAGTGACTTTGGCTGTACAAAATCCACCAATTGAAGGTAATTCTCAAGCGGAGAATTATCCTCAATTGATGGATTGTGAGGACACCACACATTTTGCGAATGCGTCACCCGCTCTAGACAATAGGTTCTTAGATGACGAGGATTTAATTTCATCACTTGATCCTTATCAACAATTTGATAACATAGATAAATCGATGTTAACGGAATGCGAATCTCGATTTGCAATTGAGAGTAGAAATCCTAGCCAACGAACACAGGAACCTGTTTCATATGCTGAAATGAGGATTCTTCCGAAAATGAAGATAAAAGTAATGAAACCGGTGAAACAGATGATGTTTCTGAAGGTAATGAAATGAATACCGAAAGTAGTAGTGAGGAAAGTTTGAGTGGAACAGATGATACATGGTTCAGTAACGATGATATTTCCATTTTCACAAAAGAAAACACAAATGATGTGAAGAATATAGGGATAAAATCCGTTGATGTAGTATACTTTTCTCTGCAAATGCAAATAATGTGTAAAGAACACAACGAAACTTATTCCTTAATTCTTGATATTATTTCTTATCGAAATCGTGGATTGAACAGCGAATACATGTACTTTTGTAAGGAATGCGCCTTCCAACGTGTACTACGTAATGCACCTCTCGAAGGTGACATTCTTGATTTGAATGAAGCGGCTGTACTTGGATGTGTGGAAGCAGGAATTGGGTTCAGTCAATTGGAACAATTACTGGCTCCAATGAATGTTAAATGTATGTCAAAGGATGTGTATGATACGAACCGTGATAACGTGTCCACCAAATTGTTGATACTAGTGGAACTTGTAGAAACAGAAGCTGCGGATGCAGAAAAGTTGTTAAGCATACAAAAAAAAGACATTTCGATCACCGGGATTGCACGAATTCCAATAATGGCGGACGGCAGTTGGATGACAAGATCGTACACAAAAGTTTTGAAATCACGATCAGGAACGGCAGCCGCTGTAGCTTATCGCACTGAAAAAGTTGTTTTACATGAAACAAGAAATCAGCAATGCAGTCCTTGTGATTGTGCAGAAGCAAGGGGTAGAATTCCCAAAAAACATGTATGTCATAAAAATTACGCACCCAACCTAAGTTCTAATAGTATGGAAAGTGACATTGTAGTAAATATGTTCAAAACTACAGTGTCTACGCGAGATGTAATTTTTAGTGTGTTGATAGCAGATGGTGACAGCAGTACATATAATAAAATAAAAAATGCTAGCGAATAATATCCAAGTGTGTCAATCTTGGAAAGAGGAACGAATATGATGCTCGTGTTGCTGCTGTAATAATAAACTTTAATACTTATAGAGTTGTCAGCAGATATTACGAATTTGTGAGTAAAGAGCCACCACTGATTGTAAAGCAGATGGAGGTACGCAATTACAAAGCAAACAAAAAGAAGGAAAAGAGAAAACGAAGATTTAGAGAAAGTGGTGCAGAATATGAAAAGCACAAAAAAAGAAAGCTCAATGCTGATAAGGACTACGGATCTCAGTGCGATAAGATAAGATCAAGGCGTTGGCTTTTAACAGCATCTTGGTTTGGAAAAATATGTAAGATGAAAGAGGAAACGTCTTGTGCCTCAACGGTTAAAAATATGACTCGGCCTAATGAAAGGCTCAATTTTCAACCTGCCATTATGCATGGGCGAGAGCATGAAGCAGAAGCTCGACGGCAGTTGGAAATGGATCGAAATGTTAATGTCGAACTTTCTGGTATGTTCGTCCACAACAATATTCGTGGATTAGGAGCAACACCAGACGGTCTCATTGATAATGATGGAATTGTCGAAATCAAATGTCCCTATGGAGCTGCAGAGGAAACTCCATAAGAAGCATATGCGCGGAAAGCGCATAATGTGTACGGTGTGTTTAGGGATGAAAGAACGATACGAGATGTCTGTGAAACATCCCCACTACTACCAAGTGCAAGGGCAGCTGAAAACAGCAGACAGAAATTACTGCTTGTATATGCTGTGGACCACAAACGGCTATAAAGTAGTAAAAGTATTGAGAGATAGCACTTTCTGGAAGGTACACATGGAACCTCTCCTTGTACGGTTTTAAAAGGATTGCTTGACACCCGAGTTAGTGGATAGCCGATTAGAACGAGGCCTACATATAAGGGAACCCTCTTACCGAAAATCAAGACAGAGAAAATAATTTATAAAATATAAGTAGTGCGAACACTGCCAGATAAAATACCACCAAATTGGAAAAAGAAATTTATTAATTGGAAATATATTGACTATTTTGCAAAACGTGAAATATCGACCTTTCGTAGGCCTCGGATTAGAGTGTTACAAAATTGAAATTGACTAAGATAAGAAGGAAGAAAATTACAAAACTCTGCTGTATACGATGAAGATGTAAGTGTGAAAGAAATTGAAATGATAAACTCAGACCGAATTCGTTCGGGATTGATCGTAATTTCAACAGAGATTGTTGGTTTTGCTACCAAGTTTATTCGAGCTACACAACCTAGCAAGTTTAATCATTTTAATTTCTTCACATTCAAAATTGACGTTCAGTTACTTTTGTCATTGTCTGCTTTCTCATGTCGAAGGAAAAAATAAACATGTGAGGATCTTTTATCTAATCTAAATATAAATACAATTATTTCATAATAGAGACGACCCTGAAATTATGCGGAGTCCATATTGGATTCACTTTGTGGCAAAACTATTCACCTCGGTTGAAATTACGATCCGCAGTAAGCGAAATGTGATTACCATTCCGTATACAGCGTAAGAAAATATTTTCTAAATATTTATTTCCCTAATAGCTAAAAAAAAGTTATATATGTATATGAGTCAAAATATGCGTCACATGGTTGAGTCATTCAGTGATCTTATTGAAAAAATGTTGCCTATCATTGAACAATGGTATGGAGTGAGCAACAAGTAACCACGTGCGAATCGTCTCTGTCTCCGATGAGTACGGAGAGTCACAATTTCATATATCTATGCAACATTTTGGAATTATACGTACAACAATCTTTTTGATTCACAGAATGGTGAAAGTTCAATTTCTAATTCTTACAGAAAAATTTTTACAAGTTCTGTTTGGTGGGTGGGTTTCAGGAAATATTGCAATGACAATACATAGCTCCAGGACAATCTCAACAAACTAGAGACACAATAACAACAATTACTCGGAAAATCGTATTTTTTCCGAAAAGAATAATATTTATCGATTTGAGCTTGTGAATTTCAACTCGAATTCATGTTTGGAATGAAGCCAATAAGAGTCAGAATGTCTTTGGAATAAATAATAAAAAACTTGTCTCGAAAACTGCTTCTGAATAGTAATGTGAAAAAAGACCACTTTGAAATCGTTTTCATAACGCCCAGCGGCCAGTATGGAGTCTGATCGACTTGAGCCTTTGAATTCCAACTCGAATTCAGGTTTAGAATCAAGCCAATAAGAGTCAGAATCTCTTTGGAATAAATAATAAAAAACTTGTCTCGAAAACTTTCTAGAATTGATTTCAATTGCGAGAGTGAGTTTGTATGGGTGTTCTGATAACAATCTATTGACTGAGGATCTCATCAAAAAATCATAGAAACAACGACTTCGACTTTTTCTAAAAATGTTATTTTTTTGTCAAAGAGTAATACAGCAATATATTCACCGGGTCTTTCCAGCTTTCTAGAGCTGAGTTCTATTACGTGGGTGGGTTTTATGGGGTGTTAGGTGTACATTATATAGCCTAAGGTTCCTCTGAAAAAATCACAAACACAATAGCATGGCATTTTGTGGAAAATGCTTATTTTTGCTAATTACAAATTTGGGAAATCTTTACCAAATCTTCTTTAGCTATATGTAAATTGCTTCTTCTGTGTCGGTGGTGTGAAGGGAATGTTATAAGATCAACTTAGAATTAGAAGAAAATGTGGAACGTTTTATTTATCCATTTTATCGGTCAGTATTTTGGGTTGAATATATTTTTCCTACTTTTTTTCTTATATTTTTGTAAGGCAATATTTATTTGTTATGTTTTCTAAATAATATATTATAACTTATTAAAAATTATTACTCGTACATATGTTTCAATGCTTTTTCTATTTTGAATATGGCGCCAGAAGTCCTTTTGAATCGACTTAGTGATCGATAGGGATACCACGCGGCGCTGATTGTACTGTTTCTGTTTACTTTTTTTCGACCTTTGAAAAACGTTTTATTTTATTAATTTTTAAATATTTATCGCGAGTGTTGACGTTCCGGAGGGACTTTCCCCCTCAAATATCGATATGTGCTTCCTGTGGGGGAAAAAATTGCCCCCCGACATCCTTTCGGTGCGCCAACATTGGAAACCAATTTTTTGAGGTGAGTTTTATAGGTTGGATTACCCCCTACAAGAGCCTCAAAGAACGAAAATTAGTCGTTGAGGGAGGAAATAGAAAAAGTAAGGGAACGCAACATGAAATTGCAGGATATGCTTTTCAATGACGACGGTAAGCACATTGTGGAGAACTTGTCGGTGGACAAATAGAAATGGGACGCTACTGTTCTAAATTCAAATCGAAGTCCATCACTTTTTGTGAGAAATTTATCTAGGAACAATTTGGAGGAAATGTGTTGATTCGAAGCACTCCATTTGGAAAAGGGGCAAACAGAGGCCCTGATCGAAGTGCAAGGAACTGTCTAAATGCCTTTGCTTTAAAAGAAATTCAAAATGCCTTCGAACAGTAGTCAACAAAATTCTGTATCACCATTGATAGACGCGGAGATAATCCAACAAAAGATATTGATCATCACGTATTCAGCCGAATTTAAAGCATTAGTCAGTTACAAAACTGAATGAAAATAATTTCCTTAATTTAATTTTAAAATATATTTTTGAACTTTTAGATTCTCTTCCTCCAGAAATGGATGCGCTAGAGCGACAGTGGGATGAAGATGAAAGGTCTCGTGAACAAAATGTTACTTCGCCAGAAAAAGTTGAAAGAACTCCGGAAAGGGTGGACGAAGATGATATCAATGCGGAAGGGGAGAGGGAGGAAGAAGAAAAAGAGGACGGAGACGTATAGGATCCAGATCATGGCAGCAGTGAAACCTCAACCAAGAAGACCAAAAGTGATGATGAAGACAGCGAAAAATTGATTACGGGTATTTAATTATTTGAAGTACCGCCGTTTCTATTATTTATGTTACAGCATACACAGCTTTAATTATTTCATAAGCGATTTGGTTGCATTCACTTAAAAACAGACATGCGATGCATTCTGAAATCACAGAATCGTTTCGGGACAAAATATGTTGCTTTTCAAAGGATTTTCAATGACCCAAATCTCGACGATTAGAACTTTCAAAGTTGGTGACGAAGTTTATAACAAAGGACCCCGTACACTTTACATTAAAATACGGCTCCGGTCAAATTGGCTGAAATTGCAATATGATATAATTCAAAGCCTCCTGATCAAAACATCCTAAGGGGGGCCCGTCTAAAAAATCCAAAGTTTTCGAGATAGGTTGGGTTGGAAGCGAAAATTATGGCCACAAGCGAATCTAATGTCCCGCTTGAAACTTGAAGATGAGGTGCAGATTTGTAAATAACATATATGATTAGAACATGACACACATGACATGCCACATAACATGACACTCGAAATGACACTCGAAATGACACACGACATGACACACCACATGACACACGACATGACACATGACGTGACACATGAAACGACTCATGACGTGACACTTGACGCGACACATGACGGGACACATGACGCGAAACATAACGTGAGACGTCACGCGATACATGACGGAGCACATGACGCGACACATTACGTGAAACATGAGGCGACACATGACGTGACGTCATGGCATGTCATGTGTGTCATGTGTGTCATGTGTGATTGTGCTGATCATATTTCATTAGAAAATCTGCACCTCATCTTCAAGTTTCAAGGCGGACATTAGATTCGCTTGTGGCCATATTTTTCGCGTTCAAACCCACCTATCTCGTAGACTTTTGATTCTTTGGACTGGTAGCATGTGAGCAGCAACCGATTGTACGATTCGCATTTGCGCACTGACAACAATATCGTTAAATTCCTTCGAGACCAACGGAATCTGGCGTGTATTCAACAAAACACTTAGAACGCCCATGATTCATATGGCGTGACTGAACTCCTAATTTCAAAATGTTGGCGGTTTCTTTAGCACAGCAAATGTTAATTTTATTGAATATTGAATTGATACAGCTTGGCTGAGTTGATACGAACCCGTGAACAATATTTCGAGATCTTTTACGGTGACTTCCGAAAAATCTCCCACATCCGATGAATGTTTGAAAGAAATCTTTCGCCTACTCAATCGTTTTCTTGAACTTCTTGAGCCAAACTATTCTCGGAATCATTAGTTTATTTCAAACGCGATACAATGGACACGCAATTTCGCATATCGGAACTGACACGTTTTCTGAATTTTTTATTTGAAAGACATGCAATTTTACTATAATTTCCGATTTTCCTGAGAGAACCCAGTCATCCATTTTTTGTAGCAGATAGATTGAAACCTGCTTCATTAAATCTTTTCTGTATTATAATTTATATTGGCTTTTACCAATATGTGCGACTGAAAATTTTTCTCGATATGATTTTGCATTAAGTGGAAATGGTTCTTCGCAGGGTATAAAATTCTCATGCCAGCACTTAAAGCATAACGTAACCAGCTAAATACAGCTGAATATAATGACTCTCTCCAAGTGACGAAAATTCGTTGGGATGTTGAAGCAATACACGGCATCATTTTTGGCCACCATGACTATGGGGGTGTTGATGGGGGTTCAAAAATCCCGGGAAAAAGTTATGATTCCAAGTCCCAGAAAAGGGCTCATTAAAAATCTGATTCCAGCCAAGGGCATTTTTGACCTGCTTAAAGGGCTAGGTCATTTAAGTCAAAAGGACAAAAAAGTCGTTTTTAGGTCCCTTCCAATATTATTTTTCTTTTTACTGGTTGTGCATCCACGTCCTAATGCTGTCTGGAATATGAAGTCCGAATATTTCTGGATTCTCCTCAAATCAATTTTCTTTCGTCACTCTTTGAAGGTAGAGTGCTATCGCGTAAATGCTTTTGAAATTTGCTCTTCACCAGATTTTTTTCTTCTTGAGTCCACCTTGGCCGCTTTACTCTTCCATGATCAGAGGCTGTAAACAGAATACATGATTTAATACATTTTTTATACAAATTAAATAAGAATAAGAAATTGAAGAAGAGTAACAAGTAGAATAAAGAGCAGTGTTGCGAAAATTTACTCACTCGAAGGACATTGTTTTCTCGCACCAGGTGGCATGTGCACATCGTTTCCGCAGCCATTGCTGAAACTTGATGGTGTTTCAGAATCTAACCAAAAAAATACAAATATGAAATATTAGTGTCCAAAACTAAAAGAAATATGATTATATTTACTCAGACTGTCGTTTGCTGCTTTCGGTCTCCGTACCATTATTAAGGATGCCTTCCTCCACATCTGCATTGATATTCATCCCATTTTTTGAAGGAGAAGCCTTGGGTTTTAATACTTCGGTGTTGCCTCGAGCATATTCTAAAAATCTAGAAGTATGCCCCAAATCCTTATGGGCCATCGGCACCTGGTAATGTGTTCTGTGAATTGGTTCCTCGTGGCCCATGAATTTCGCCAAATCGGCGATTTCGCTGTCCGTTGCGCCCAATTGGGAGCATAGCGTCGCAAACTGCTTCCTGAAATGCGTAGCTCGAATATCTGGTGGCGCTTTTGCTCCACATTCGGTGGCGCATTTTCGCATTATACTGCAGGCTCTTGGGTATCTATTCTCGTCTTCCAGTCTGTTTGGCAACCCAAAAAGGTATGTGTTGTCTGAACTGACATTTGCATTTTCCCTGTGTTCTATTATGAGGTTTATGCAACTCATCATATTCGCAGTGACAAGAACAGGAACATTCCTTTCCTTTTTCCCCGTTATTAGGAATCTGGCGTATTGGATTGCTGCAGACCTATCATCACTTCTTAGCGGTTGCAGTGAAGCAGAGTCCTTGATCATTTGCTTATTTTTGTAATTTAAAAGTGTAGTCCGCTCGAATTCTCCAGGTCCCCGACGGTTGAATACCTGAACGCTGAGGAGAGTATACTCATCTAGCTCCTGCCAGCTCTTCCTCGTGAATGCTACTAAGAGAGAATCGTAGGCTTCTTGCATTTTTAATGTTAAATAATTATCTAGGATTTTTACATCTCCAATTGTTGGCATAGGCTGAGTCTTGCTCCTTTTTGCTTCAGCTTGCGAATACAGGGCTGTTCTTCTGGTCGTGATGCCGTAGTCTTGATCCAGAACTTTGAGGAAGTGCTCAGTCAAGTGCTGCCTTGTTGAGTTTTCGCTTTTGATACACTCGGTGACCAGGAGCTTGCCAACTTTATTGAAAAGCGTTCACAAAGATAACGCGATGGATGGTACTCTGTACAATTTCCCTTCGTGACTCGAGCCAGCAATACTATTTACCGCCTCAATGCACGTATTATAACGTTTAGGCTGGTATATATCAGCAAATTTGTTAATTGTGGCACCCCCAGGCCTACCTGAGTCTAAGACTTTTACCTCGAAGGAAACGCGACCAAATTGCCCAATTTTTTGTCTAATCTCATCATCGTGATGATGAGACTGTTTATATTTTTGGCACAGTCTGTTGCCATATAAAATAATTAACTGGTCGTGGAGGATACTGCGCGTGATAGCATCTTCCCTCTTACGGGGAATAATGCGGGATCGCAAAGCCTCGCATGCCAGTTCACTGATTCGTCCGAGTATCTTCCTTCCCAATATCATCACGATCATCTGCCCTGTATCCTTCTGTTTGGAACATCTTCCATGTTGCCGGCTTATGCACGTTCTGGCATATAAGGCCTTGCACATACCGTATGTCACATAATGTGATGGTCCTTTGGGCTCATCTTCTGATGGACGACGCACAACAATCAATTCGCCATCATTCACCTAATTATTGACGCTGAACTCGAAATCGCTGTTTTTTCGAACGGTGTTTATAACTTCTTTTCGTTCGCTGCTGTTCAGAGGAAGATTCATGAATTTTTTCACTTCATCAACATCCGAATGTTTCCTCATGAAATGTCGACGAATGACAACCCTCATCACAAAACAGTATTTGCAGAAGTGCTGCTTTTTCTTCGTTCCGGGTTTAGTTATGGCTGGAATAACAAACATGTCCGCATCGTCACCTCTATTTGTTCATCGTCTGCAAGATTCCCCTCATCAGTTTCATATTCGTATGACGGATCTTGGTCCTCTGCAGAATTGTCCATCAATCAGCGCATACTCTTCTATTTGTAATTCATTCCCTGTAACTACAAAATACAAAAAAGTTCAAAAACACAAACAATAAATTTAAAAAATTGTCACCTGAGTTTTATTATTATTTACCTGGCTGTTTCCAGCATTTGCTGAATTTGGGGCTTTCAAATTCAAGAGGAGGACCTGGAGAGTTTCGTTCTGCTACTGCAGGTGATGATATTAGGGCCGACCTGAATTTAAAGGAATAAATGCTTTTTAAGTATTCCAGAAATTATGATTCATTCAAAATAATTATTTGAAGGTGTAATGAAGTGAGAGAGTATTCATTTAAGAAAAATTGTTTACCTCAATTCTTCACCAGAGCGAATTTCTGGAATCTCGTCATCTCGTGCGACTTCCAGAACTTTCCCCTTCCAATTTTCACCGATTTCTTCAGTCTGCAAGACATGCAGATACAGGTCATTCCAATGGAATGAATCGGCTACAACCAAATTCTCTTCGGGAGGTATGACGATATTTTGTGCTGGTTTGTTGATTATATCATCATCGTCTATTTCAGTGGAGTTCGCTACCGGTAAATCATCATTGCGAGAAAAGTCCAAGCTACCACTGTAATTGTTTACCTCATTGTCATCATAATGTAAGGTGCAGTCATCATCTGTATCTAAAGAATAATATAATTAGGTCATTAATTCTCTGTAGTGTGTCGGATTATCAACTGATAAATTGTGAAATCAAAGTGTAATAACTTAAAACGTAATTTTCAATAAAGTTATTCGTAGTTATCATTTGACATTACCTTCATCTGCGTCTTGTTGTGCCGAGTCTCTCAATGAAGAAATGTCGGGTATATCCGAGTTCGCATATGTAAAGTGGAACAGAAAACGAATAAGTTACTAACATTGTAAGAGGATTTACTCATAGTACTTTCACCGGATCTGACGTGAAGGAGTTTGGTCTCTTCAACTCACATTTCATAATTTTGTGATTTGTTTCGAAAAATGGCTTCAATGGAAGCTTGAATTTGAAGGCTCAAAGGGCCTATCATTATCTGAAAGTGCCCTTCAGCCTTATTCAACTGGATTCTGTCCTACGTGCACGCTACAGAAAAAAACTCTCTCCTGAAGCGTTTAGCCATTTAGCCTTGAACATGCTACAACCCTTACCGTTAAAAATCAACTCCTTGGTAACACGCTGATATGACATTGTCAACAAATAATGTTTTTAAGAATTTTAAAGTATCAATGGAGTCTCTGATTTTTGGGTTCATCGAAGATATCCACTGCGATTTTTGGGCATATATATATATAATTGAAAAAAAGCTAAACAACCACCGCAGGGTATCACTAAGGGCAAATGGCATCTAAAAAAAAATATACAGTCGAACCTCCATAATTCGAACAGCAAGGGACCGGCTGAAAAGTTCGAATTATGGAGGTGTTCGAATTATGGAGGTTCGAGAGTATGTATGTTCATATGCATTCATACATTATGAAGAACCAACATTTATTAATTAATAATATTATATATATAGATATGATTGTATGTGCATACACATACACATATTTGTTTATTTAATAGAATTAGTCATCCAAGCTTTCCTGTTAGCTTCGTAATCACAAGGCTTAGTTTTAACGTTTTTAAAGCAACGCGGATTTGCAGATTTTCCAATCACTAACAATGGTAGCTTTTCACTGCCGTCAGA
This sequence comes from Andricus quercusramuli, assembly GCA_932178445.1. Classification (NCBI taxonomy): domain Eukaryota; kingdom Metazoa; phylum Arthropoda; class Insecta; order Hymenoptera; family Cynipidae; genus Andricus; species Andricus quercusramuli. The sequence continues at coordinate 182,954 of CAKNXH010002116.1, read as the reverse complement.
ATTGGCTCTACAAGAACAGTAATTCGGACTTTGCTTAACTTTCCACTGCTGCAATCTTCTTTCTTGTAGGCTAATGTTTTGTCCGGTGTACATTCGTAAAACAGAGCTGTTTCATCAGCATTGAAGATGTTTCTTGGCTCCCTAGCTTCGATTTTTTTTAACAAAGTCATTTTCCACTCTTCTGCTTTTTGAATGTCAACGGCTGCCCTTTCACCACACACACTCTTCCTCAAAACATCATTCCGACTTTTAAACTTGTGCAGCCAACCATTACTAGCTCTGAATTTTTCACACTTTAAACTACTGGCGAACTGTTGAGCTTTGGCTTGGAGAATTAGACCACTTACAGGAATTTTTTTATCACGAGCTTGCTTGAACCACTTTTTCACGCATCCGTCCACTTCTGAATTTTCTGGCTTTCTGCATCTTTTTCTGCTTTGGTTTAATGTAGAAAAATCGCTAAGAATCTTCTCTTTGTTCTTGAGAAAAGTAGAAAGAGTATTCCGCGGAATTTGAAATTCTTCAGCGATCTGTGATTTTTTTCTAACTCCCTTTTCAACTTCTCTGATAGCAGCGACTTTCTCTGCTAAAGTCAGAGTTTTATATTTTGTCTTACTTAAATCAGTCATATTAGACTAAAACAAAATACAGAGAATGGAAAATAAGAAAACTGGACAATACGAAATGCACTCAACGAAAACTCGACTGGGAATGTAAGCTCTGTAGATTTGAATTTTCTTTTATAGAGGATGGTGGCGACCATCTGTCACTCAATAGACGCGCCGGGAAATTTACTTTCATAGAGAATGGTGGCGACCGTCTGTCACTCAATTGGCGCGCCGGGAAAACCCCCGCGACCGTCTGGTCACCAAGTTCGAACACCAAAAATTCGAATTTCTCGATACACTCGATATCCGAAAGTTCGAATTATGGAGGTTCAAGTTCGAATTATCGAGGTTTTTTAACATGCGTTAGTATAGGAACGTCAAGGGACCGGAGCAAATGTTCGAATTATGGAGAAATTCGAATTATGGGTGTTCGAATTATGGAGGTTCGACTGTATATATATTATTTATTCATTATATATATATATATATATATATTGAATATATATATATATATATCTGTGTGCAAGCATGTGTGTGTATGTGTAAGTGTGTTTTCGCCTTACTAAACATTTATGTTAATTTTTACAGTTACTTTTAAAATTTAAGCACTATTAATACCTACATATGTTTTAATGCGCTTTTCGTGCCTCTGTATTTTCAACCTCCTATCTTTTTCACATTTTTTTTATTGTATTATTATTTCATTATTTATGTTAGTTGGCAGGAAGTTTCATCTGGAGGCTGGGGACAATTGCTGAACTGGGACTTTTTACCAATCCACACAAATAATCTTTATTTAGACCTATTCAAGGTCCATCCGAGGCCCTGGACTGGGACGCAGATTTTTGGAATTTATCCTTACAATTTCCTTACTAACTCCGTTTCCTTGTTAATGGTCACGTAGCTGCAGTAAAAATTCTAATCCCTTGATGAGAAGAAGCAAACCCAGGGTCCTCTAAGATCGTAAATCGAAGATTTTGTCAAACTTATTCGTCCCTGCCGAAAATCGAAGGTGCAATAATCCTAAACCGGTTTACTGGGTTCCCATTAAGTCCAGCATAGACAACTTGTATTTCCTCAGCTTCAATAAACGCCAGAAGGCACACAAAAGGTCGCAAGGCCTCAGGTACCGACGTCTCGAGTACACGTGATTGCAGCATGCACTATCTTCCTTCCCCACTACCACCTACACTCTCCACTTTTCCAAATCGACACCTCTTTCCTCTAATTGGGCAAAATTTTAAAAATGGGCGGCTCCCTGCCTTGGTCACGGATGGACCCGCAGGACGATCTGGTAGCCAGAGAGCCGATCAGTAGAGTTGCTTCAACCGTCGAGTGCGATCAGATGAAGAATCTGATCCCTTCCCGAATTGGCGTTGTCAAAACCAGGACTCGGGTCAACGATTTCGCGAATCCGTCAAGCTTATCTGTAGGAAAATTGTTCCGAATTCAAGCCTCTGTCCGTGAGTCGGCACCGTCCTAAGATGAGTCCACCTCGTGGACTCGGTTTTCTTCCTGCTTTTAAACTAAATTAAAAGTTCTTGTGCCCGGGACCTTTTCCGGTAATTTTAATTTAACCAACAGTGATAAAAAACAATTAGACTACGTTTGTCCAAAGGAAAGGAAAAAACTGTTCAGCAATCACCTCCCAGCATCCAGGCAGTTTCCTGACAACAATCTACATACACAAGTGAGTAAATTTTGGTTTCAATAAATTGCAGTCTTATATTGTAAGATATATTTCCATTAATTTTATGCTGTTTTCCCCTTCTCATCTTCCTTATCCTGTCATCCGTTAATTTTGACAATAACCAGAGTTGCGAATGGCTTTCTTCCCTTAAAACGGGCAAGATCCCACAGAAATCCTATCAGCCGCTCGAGAACGGATTTCCTTAAATTAGTTAAATAATTCGACCGATTTCTTCAGTGTCTTCCAATCTGCCAACAAAAATTTCTATTTCATGGTCGATGTGGGGTATCCAAAAGTATGCAGCAAAATGTTGTCGCCACTGAGTACAGAAAGGGATTCAGTTTAAAGAGAGAACTTATACTGCTATGGGGATTCAAAAAGTGAGGACAAAAACGATATCGAAAAGGATTCAATAATTGTCACGTCACCATTGAACAGGAAATTGTCGAATACTTTTCAATAAAAGCCTTCTTAACGGGATGTCAAAACGAAGATTTCTCGTAAACACACTTTTTGATGTAGCTGCAACAAGCATGAACCATGTACTCGATTTAACATAGAAATTGATCTACCACTGATACTAATATGTGACAATAATAACATATGGTCCCAGTGAAAAGCAATGAAGGAAACGTGCTGTCCCAACCTATACAGTCTCCCAACCTGTACGACTCTCCCCTATTATTTGGTTGGAAATTTAATTATTTTTTCCTAAATTCAACAATCTTGTTATAAATTCAATATTTTTGGTTAAAAATTCAACAGTTTTGTAGAGAATTCACATTTTTTGCTTGAGCATTATGCGATTTTTGTGCAATTGAACTCTTTGACAAAATTCATCTATGGTTGTCAAATTTATCTCCTTTGTAGAAACTCATTCTTTTTTGCTTCGAAATACAACCACTTGTTCGAAGTTGAAAATGCTTTTTTACAAAATTAATTTTATTGGTCGATAATTAATTATTTTAGTACAAAATTCCTCTCTTTGGATTTTCCAACCTTTCGAATGATTTCCTAAATATTTAGATAAGAATGTAGAAGATTTTAAAGCAAAATTTTTCTGTTTTGCAAGAGTAGAAAATTATAGAAAAAGTTCGAACGAGATTAAGAGATATTAAGAAGTTTTGAAAAGATGCAAAAATAATTTTAGACCTATAAAGATTTCAACAAATTTTTTAGAAAATCTCGACATATTTTAAGAGCTCAGATTATCAAAATAATAAAAAATTGGAAACCGTTACAAAAAACTTGGAAGAAAATGTAGACTTTGAAGATTTCGAAATAAAATTTTGAAGCTTTTGAACGGCTTTGAAAGATTTCATCGTAATAAAAACATTTCCTAAGATTCCTAGGAATATTTACAGTTATTCTTTATTTTGAAAATTTTATTTTAAGATAATATTCAAAAAGATTTTAAAACATTAAAAAATATTTCGAAAACTAAAAAAAAGCGAATACGGATGATTTGAAGTGATTTTTTGGAATAATTTTAGTCAGTTGGAAAAATTTGTAGAAATTTTGAAAGTTTCGAAGTGATTGGAAATATATTTTCTCCAACACCCGCGCCGGAAATACGACTTCGGAGGCTCATCTCGAGACGACGAAGTTGTCAGATTTTTTATTCGCATAAATGTGAATTTTCTCTCAACCCTTCAACTGGAACTGTGTTGTCAATTATGTGTGTGAATTTGGCAATATTCCTTTCTTCGACTTTTTCAAGTTATCCAATCTGCCTTAAGGAAAAGCGACAACAATGCCCAACAGGAAAAAAATGTCATCTGCTGGCTTGGTCACCGGTCAAGGTGTTCGCACAATAAAATCCGTTGCAGTGCGCTGGGGACGTCTCACTCACGTGTCGTCCGCGCACGAACACATAACGCCAACCAATCGCGTGTACCCTGTTGTTCTGCTGCGGTCCGAGCGGTGATATACACAATTATGTTGCTACTAACACTAGTTCGCAACACGCTCGAGTAAGTGCTGCCACGGACCGTAGCAGCACGTCGAACACCCTCAGTGCTGATAACGATGGTGATTAATCAGTTATAATTGACAATATATAAAATTGCCGTGTAAACGCCAGATTTCCTTGAAACGTTAAAGATTGTATAAACATTGACTCTCATTAAATGTAAATATCTCACAAGAACAATCTTCACGGTTTGAAACAAAAAGATATCGACTATAGAACAGACTTTACAATCTGATGTACCACCAAAATATTAATAAGTTACATTGTGAATCAAATTATCCATTATTACATTACGTAGTGTTTCCTTGAATTAGAAACGATGAGGATTGTCTATACTCTGGTCCTATCCTTGACGGGAATCCTCAGTTGCATTGGTGAATATGATAATATAATATATCTACAATTTCAAGGACAATTTTTTAAGCTTCACGCCAGTGGTGTTACTAGACACGCCTACATTTTATCCTGTATAATTGGAAGCCTATTTGAAATAAAGTGGAATAATTGAATTAAATTTGTTTGTCCTTTTCCAGAAATATCTTCAGGAATGCGGCCGGAAACAAAGAACTTTCTGGAAAATTTTGGGTCGAGTAGTGAACATGCGAATCATGAAGGTAATAATAAAAACTGATATGAATGTTCCTGTACAGGTTCCTTCACAGAGTCAATTGAGGTGTGGGTTCGTGTACAGCAGATATGCCCAACTCGGGGAAATTTCCTCCGGGAACACATGTACAGGAACATGTTTAGGATCCTGTACATGAACCTGCATCGGAACTAATCCGCGAGGGTTCGCTGATGGCTTAGTTCTCTCGATAGTAAGTTGGTTCTTCAAGGGAATAAAAAGAAGGCAAGTTTATAGCTGTCATAATTTTTCGCAATGGCTTTCTGTAAAGGACCCTATACGTGTTTCTGAACAGGATCCTTCCAAAGGTTCCTTTGACGGCTTTCTGTGAAGGATCCTATGCACGTTTCTGTACAAGCACCTGTACAGGATCATTCAAAGGTTCTTCTGTCGGTGCAGGTTTAATTGCAGGATCATCTACAGATTCCTTCGCCAAATTCCTGCATAGAAACCGTCAAGATTACCTGTATAGGTTCGTGTACAGGAACATGTAGAGGATCCTTCGAGGTTCCTGTACAGGAATTTTCAGCTGGGTTCAACCCTGGTGAGGGAGCTGGGGGCAAAGTACCCTCCGGTGGGTTTGGCGAGCGAAGCGGCTTGCTAAGAAAACATCAATTCTGACCTAAGAAAATTTTCGATTCTCCTGGCAGGAAATCCAGAGTAGCCAGTTGCGCTACTTCGCGCATTTCAGGACGTGTGCACTGAAACTCCACATTCTTCCACATCCGACATTGTTTTTGATTTTCCACTGTTTTGTGCTTAAGACATGATAGCGAAGACGTTAAAAGCAGTTATTGATTGTTCTGCTCGTTCTGCTCCAATGCAAGCGCAATGGAGAGGATGCAAGCCGATGGGTAGCTCCAGCTACTCTCCTAAAAGTTCCGGGAAAATTTGAATAGAATCAACGAAGAACTGCACTTTTTAATACAAATTAATAATACAATTTTCTAGGATATTCACAAAACAAGTTAAAATTTTAAGTTATTCATTCTGAAGAGAAAAAAAAAACATTTTTGTATAACAAAAGCATTGCTCCATTTTTCCAGTTTGAATTTCTACGGTACTTTGACTAGAGCAACTGGTGCTAACTAGCGGCTGGAGGCTTCCCTGTCACTAAGTGGCAAGACGAGCAAACTGCAGCTATCGCTGAAAACTTTGACCTATCTCCGTCTTCATCCAACTAGAATCTATCTCAATTTCAAGTGTTGTTAAATGTAAAAATGCCTATGAAACACGCCGTTTTTCATGATAGTGTTATAAAAATGTTTTTTTTTTCAAGTTGAAGTAATCACTCGTACATAAGTTATATTGGCGGAGGTCAAGTAACCAATTTACAAATTTCGCAATACCCTTTCATGGTTGGGTGAATAAACTTGAAAATGTTATACAATCCCGTTCTTTTACTAAACTTATCAAAATTATAGGCTTCTAATTCATTCAAATAAAAATTCAGATAACTTTTAGAATTGATTGGCGAACATTCATTTCACAGTTTATGTTGAAATTTAATTATAACTTACATCCAAAAAAGATATTTGATTTTTTTCACTTGGCGCTCAGTCTTCACCGCGTATCATTAATAGGCTACAACCAACTTGTACGAAATAAATTGGAATAATCGAACTCAATTTTTTTGTGTCATTTCCTAGAAATATCATCAGGAACGCGGCCGAAAACAAGGAACTTTCTTGAAACCGTTGGGTCTAGTAGTGAACATGCGAATCATCAAGGTAATCCAAGTAAAAATAAAAATTGATACGAAAAGTGTTAATTAATAAACAGTTGGAAGCTATTAATAATCTTTCGAATTAGATCTATGATTGGGTGGATAAACTTGAAAATTTTATATAATCCCGTCCTTTTATTAAAGATGTCAGAATTGTAGGCTTTTAATCAGTTCAAATAAAAAATTCAGATATATTTTAGAATTACTTGGCAAACTTTGATTTCACAATTCATATGCGAGGCAGTAGACAAAAGACTAATGGGACTGTAGCTTGCGGGGAAAACTTTGTCTTGTCCTGTCATATGAAGGGGAAGAACGCCCGGAGCCTTCCTGGATGCAGTCTTGAGCATACTAACATCTGCTCTGCCAGAGCATTCGCTTCGCTATTTTCCCCATCTGCCTGGCCTCTTGAACCATGAGGTTTAGGCATATCATTTTTATTCGTATTTGTTAATCATTTTGACATTTCCTATTGACCATTATCTTTAATTTCTAGATTTTTCAGTTTATTATCCCAATTAGAGTTTTCAAATTCAGCAATTTCCCTATTAATTTCATTTGGCAATCAATTTTTAATCTTCCTAACTTCATCACTACTAGATCTCTGGTCAAAAACGATCAGAAATAATTTCCAGAGGGTGACAGCACATTTAAACAATTTTCATAAACTATACCCAGTTTGGATATTTTTCAACGAATGGGCTAAACTTTTTGTAAGAAATCAGCTAAGAATGACTTTCCGATGACTGTTATCTATGATAATTTTTTTGTTTAACAAAATTGTTGAAATAATTATTAATTATTGTCAGTATGAGTTGTATCATAGCAAAGATATTCGTAGTTGATTTCCTAAGAAACGTAAGCGTATTCTTTGAAAAATAGCCAAACCCTAAATTTGTTTATGAAAATTGTTCCTAAGTTTGGACATGTTTAGAATTCATTTAAAATGGAATTTTTAAAAATCAGAAACCTTGTCAAATTTTCCCAGGAATCTTGAAAAAAATTTATTTTGTTAAAACCTTCCAATATTATTTAAAAGCTTCTTTTTTCGAAATATTTAAAAATCTACATTTGAAAATGCTTCTTACAATGATACATTTTCTTTTTTGACCTTTTCTGCGGCAAGTCAAACCTGCGGCATGTCACATCTGCGGTAAGTCACATCTGCGACATGTCACACCTGCGGTATGTCACACATGCGGCATGTCACATCTGCGACATGTCACACCTGCGGCCCTGTGACTGGCCAAAGAAATAATGTTGGTCAAACTCCTACCCCTTTTCCAACGTGAAGTGAGGGGCGGCAAGGCATCCCAGTGTCTCGCCACAGAAATAATATTGGTCGAACCCCTACTCCTTTTCCAACGTCTCGTGGGGAGCAAAAAGGCACCACTGTGACTGGCCACATAAATAATATTGGTCGAATCCCTTTCCACTGGTGATGAATGCCGCTAGGTAGAGATGCTGCAGTTGTGACATGCCTCAGATGTGACATGCCACAGATGTGACATATCTCATATGTGACATACCGCAGATGTGACATGCCGCAGACGTGACATGCCGCAGATATGACATTCCGTAGGTGTGACTTGGCGCAGAGAGACTTGCCGCATGTGAGATGATAGGGACCCGACTATCTGGATGAAAATTGATATTTTTTGGTTGAAAATTCAACTACTTAATTAAAAGTGAAGCTACTTTGGTAAAAAATTTTTTTTGGTTTCGCCTCTTAGGTAAAAAATGTAACAATTCTGTTGACAAGTTTTTTCAAAATTAGAAATTGTAGTTTTCATCTGAAAATCCAACTATTTGGTGGAAAATTAATCTTGAATGTCGAAAATTCATCATCTTGGTTGCGGATTCAATTATTTTATTTAAAAATTCGTCCCTTTTTGTTGAATTTAACCGATTCCAACTTTCCTTATTTAAAATTAACTTTTTTGCTGAAAATTCTTCTTTTCCGGTCAAAAAATACACTTTTTCTTAAAATGTTCGACTTTTTAGCTTGCAAGCTAACTATTTTGTTTGAAATTCGTCTCTTATTTGGGAAAATTAATCTATTTTTTCTCAATATAATTTATCTAACTGAATATTGAACAATTACAATTCAGATTTCTATGTTAGGAAATCATCCGTTTCCTGAAAAATTCTACTATTTTGTTCAAATTTTGATGATTTGTTAAAAACTCAACTATTTTCTTCGAATCATATTTTTTCTTTGTCGAAAATTCATCGGTTTTGTCAAAAATTTGTCTTTTAGGTATGAAACTCAGTGTGCTATTGCCTATAGCCCTGCCTTGAGTGTTAATAACACTCGAACTGTATATTGCACTTTCGGAAAAGTAGTAGAATTTTCAAGCAAAAAAGATTCGTTTTCTACGAAAAAAAATGAAGTAAAAAAAAAGAATAGATTTTTAGCCAAACAGTTGCATTAGCAATCCAAAAGTTTACTGTCAAACACAAAAGAAAAATTTTCAATAAAGTGGTTCAAATTTTAACCAAAAATTTAAATTTTCAAATGAAAAAAAAATGATTTTTTTCGAAGACAGTTAACTTTTAAACAAACAAGTTAGTTTTGAGGAAAAAAAGGTGAGTTTTTCACCATAAATTACAAATTTCAAACCAAAAGGTCGAATTTCCAACAAAACAGTTGAATTATCATCAGAAAAAGAATGACTTTAACAAAATAGTTGAATTTTCAATAAATCATCAAACATTGAATGAAATAATTGAATTTTAATTACATTTTTTTCAAATTTTTCACCTAAAAAGTTTAATTTTCAACCCGAACGTTTGGTTGAAAAATCAACTATTTTGGTCGAAAATTTGAATATTTGGTTCAAAATGGAGCAACTTATTTGTGAATTTAACTGTTTGTTAAAAAATTTACTTTTTGTTGAAAAATCCTTTTTGGCATCAAAATTCAACAACTTGGTTGAAAATTCATGTAGTTTGTTAAAAAAAAAAAAATTTCAGGATAAAATAGACCTTTTTTGTAGAGAACTCAACTTTTTGGTTGAAAATTAATATTATTTTATTAATTTTCAGTCGAATCGGTTCTTTTTATAATTATGATCTGCGATATTTGATTGGAAATTTTGAATTTTCACATTTTGAGTTCCCATTTAAAATCAGCGACCCGAAAACCCCCCATGTAACCAATTTTAGTAAAATCTGTTTAATTTTAAAAATTACGATCCACCATATTGGATTCGCCATTTTGAACTTAGAAATTTTTATTTCGAATCTGAAATCAGCGATCCCAGAAACCTTTAAATACTCCTAATAATGAAATTCCCTTTGATAAAAATAATGCATTCCTTCCAAGACTGAAATAGTAGATTCAATCGCCTTATTCAGAATCCTTAAATTCTACATTAATCGACAGGCTAGATTTGGAATCCTAATGCAAGAATCTATTCAAAAACATTGATTTTCAAGGTACGAATTTGTATTTAACTGTAATCTTCTGTTTCGTGTTCCAGAGTTGAGTTTACAATTCGACAGTTATCCTCATGGTGACAAAATTCCTGATTTCGGACACAAATGTTTCACAGTAAATTCCAGTTGATTGATTTGATCCGGAAATTGAACCAAAATGCTATGCAACGCTTTTATAAAGATTTTGGATTTTTTGTTTGGTCCGCATATTGCGCATGAGAATGATAGATTCAGAATCAACCTTCAACCAACAAAAAAAAGTAAGATTAAAAAATGGTAAGGGAGTATTCATATCTCACTCGTACAGAACTAGATAAGCAGCAAAATAGGAATTTTTCAAAAGTGCGAAAAACATTCTGTAAAATCAAAATTCTAAAATAAAACCGACGTCCATTTCCGAGGAAGTGTATGATGAAGTTGATAATCTCAAATTGACACTAACTTAAATAGGACCATACTCGACTGTTTCTGAATACAAGTAAATACATTTTCACTTAAAAAGTCGGCAAATTGCAAAATGGCCAACAGCCAAATTAAAAAAATAATGTATCAAGAAATGATATTTTAAAAAATTGTTGGTGAACCCTCTAGTTTTACAAAAACTAAACGAAATGTAATTAATATTTCAAACATTTTTAAATTTTGAGAGGCGTAAAAACAAGGAATTCAGAATAAGAAATTTCACGTTTTCTGCCTAATCAAATATTTCTGCCGCGTTCTGGTATATTCAGCCTCTGCACATTTGTAAAAATTCCAGTCTAGAAAGCCCTCAAAATTTCTGACACCCCGCACCAGATTAACATTTATAATATCTTTGGTAGAGATCTCCGACTGCTGATTAATCGTCATTACCGACCGATGGTAATACTGACTGAGGAAAAACCGACTCGGTATAGATATCGACTAAGTTTACGGTAGCCTCATCTGTTAATTAATAATGGTGTGGGATACGGGTGGAGAAAAATGCGGGTTTCGAGACTTTTACCAGGACTTATTTGCAGGTGAAGCTATGGAACATAATAAATGCAATATAGAAAACCATAATATGTCGGAAAACGTTGTTTAAGGAATATGCATCTCTGAGATAAGGATTATAATTAGGAGCTTAAAGAATGGCTAGGCTGGTGGTGGTGATTGTATTACCGCTAAAATTCTTCAAAGCGGTGAAGAGTATTTGTCCGAAAGACTGAGCGAATTGATGAATATATGGTATGTACCGAGAATGAGGGTATTCAAAATAAATGGAAAAAGGAGGTTATCGTTCTAATGCACCAGAGTAATGGTAATAAAACCAGCTGTAATCATTACAGTGCTATCAAATTACTGAGTACCGTAGGCAATATATATTCAAAAATACTTATTCCCAATATAATGGAAATAATAGAAGAAAAGATCTGAGAAGTCCAATGTGGATTTATTTTGAGAAGAGAGTGTGCGGATAAGATATTTAGCTTGAGACAGATCACAGGAAAGGGTTGAGAGTGAACAAAAAAATGTTCTATACATTTGTTGACCTGGAAAAAGAGTTTTGTATCTTCCGACATCTTGACTCGTAGGATGCCGTCATAAGACACATTCCATAGGTCTGCTGCTAGGATGGATCCTTGAGCAGTGCCCGCAGTAATAATTTTCTGACAGGATCCTTCGCTTGTTTCGTGAAGCAGTACCAGATTCTTTAGGGAATTACTTACCATCCGGATAAGGTATTGCGGTAGTTTGAAGTTATGCTTCAGTGTATGGAATATGCCACCCCTTTTTGCCAAATTGAAGGCGTTTTTAATATCCAGTAGGACAAGTACCACGATTTTTCTGGAGTAGTGACTTACTAGTCGTTCCTCAAAAGCAGTGTTCACCCTAAAAGCTTTCCTACGGTGTCCAGCAGATACAGAGGTCTAAATGATGACGGTGACTTTGGATCGCCTCTACCATTTTCTATAAGTACCAGCTTTTGCCGTTTTCACTGATTAGGACAAGTACCCGTCTTGAGGCAACTGTTGTACATGTTAAGCATTATCCCGGGGCTTGAATGCACAATTGCTTTTGTTGCCTTGACAGGAATGCAAACCGGGCCTGGTGCCTTCTTGTTTTGCAACGATCTTGCTGTTTTTATAAGCTCCATCTGGCGAAGAGCGGGATTTCCTGCGACGTTGTGTGAGAACCAAGGATAAATAGATTAATATGTATAACGATGGACATCTTTTAGGGATACCACCCTTAATTACTAAGTTCCAAAAACTCAACAAAATGTCCAATTCAGTTCGAAGTTAATATAATTACGTGCATTTCATGGCATAGAAATTCATAAAAATCATCACCTGACTAATGGCGGCTGCCAAACATGTCGGCCTGATCCCGAAATTCCACCCCTAATGAAACCCGATTTTTGCAAATTCGAAAAATCGACAAAACGCCATGAAGTTAATACATTCTTAGGTATTTGACATCGTGAAAAATTCTCCTTTTTACTCCCCCAAATGATGGTGGTGGCCAAACATTTTGGCCGGATTCCAAAAACCCACCTTTAGTCAATAAGTTTAAAAAAACTCAACAAAATGTCCACTTCAGTTCGAAATTAATATAATCACGGGTATTTTATAGCATAAAAAATTCATAAAAATCATCCCCCGAATAAAGGCAGCCGCAAAACATCTCTGCGTGATGCCAAAATCCCACCCCCAATGAAACACGATTCTTGCAAATTCGAAAAATCTAAGAAGACACCCAGAACTTAATACAATCTTAGGTATTTGACATCGTGGAAAGTTCTCCTTTTTGCTCCCCCGAATGATTTTGGTCGCCAAACATCTCATAATAATATCATACATATAATAATATCATACAAATACTGTCCCGTCTACCGTGCCTAGAGGCCGGACTCCAAGGAACCGTGTTGTACGACGTTATTTTGCGTAAAATTTCCGCTCTTACCTTCTAGGACAGAAGGAGCAGAAGTGGGTGATACACACGTTCCGGTTGCCAGGCTTAGATAAACTCCCTGTGCAAGCTCCAGTATTGCGCCAATGGTGGGTACTGGCAATTTTCCATTGCGATTTGGCTGATTTTTATCTCTATGACTTTCCTCCCAGTGGAAAATGTACGATAGACTCAATGCTTGGCCAATATTAGCCAGGCGCAGGTTGTAAACGCCCCAGGCCTGGTCCAATATTGCGCCAATGATTAGTCTTGGCAATTTCCCATTAGGATCTCGCTGATTTTCATCTTTTGGATTTTTCTCCCCATAAAAAATGTACCATAGAATCAATGCTTGGCCAATATTTGCCAGGCACAGGGGAAACTCCTCATGCATGGTCCAATATTGCGCCAATGATGGGTATTGGCAATTTCTCATTGAGATCTCGTTGATTTTCATCTTTTGGATTTTTCTTCCCGTAAAAAATGTGCCATCGACTCAATGCTTGGCCAATATCGTCCAGGTGTCTGGAGCAAACACCCCAAGCTTGATTCAATATTGCGCCAACAATTAGTCTTGGCAGTTTCCCATTGGGATCTCGCTGATTTTCCTCGCAGTGGAAAATGTACCATAGGCTCAATTCTTGGCCAACGTTGGCCATGCTCCTTGTGTAAGCACCCCCAGATTGGTCCAATATTACGCCAGAAATGCGTCTTGGCAATCTCCCACTGGGAACTCCTTCACTTTTATGTAAGTATTTCTATTTTACTCGGCGAAATACGTGAAATTATGTGGGATTACTCCGTTATTTTGACCTTTTTTATATCCATAGAATTGAAACGATTACGGAGTTTACAAGTAACATAATCACCATTTTTGTCATCATTATCGATCTCTTCTTCAACTACTTTTTCTCCCGTTTTCTAGGTGAGGTACAGCAATTACTATTTTCCTCATCACTGGTGTCTACGTTGCCACCTTTGGTACATGCGGAGTCCATCCAGCGGTTACAAAATGTGCAAATTTTTCTAATAATTCCTTTCCTTTCCATTCCGAAACAATACATACATTTGTGTCGCTCAATGTAAAAGTGGCGTAAGTCCACATTTTTAAAAAACATATTTTTTTGCCGAATTGGATCATATTTAGTCCGATTCGGCAAAAAAATATGTTTTTTAGAAATGTGGACTTACGCCACTTTTACATTGAGCGACACATTTATTACGCATATCTTCCGATTTCATTATAAGCGTTTCTGCTACTTCTTCTCTATATGCGACTGGATCGAGGGATAAATTGAATTTAACGTTATTTCCAATACTATACATATAATATGCTACATACCAGACGCAGTTACTTGCATCAGTTGCAGCCTGATACGGTCTCTCTTTTATAACTATTCGATTCCAGTCAATGTATTTCAAATCAGTCAAACTGCTAGAATATTTTGCTTCCCTCAAATAGTCCAAGAAAGCTTGAAAAACCCTATCGTCATCCCCCGACACTCCGTATGGATCTAAGAGTGCAAAAGTTTCTTCCACTTTGTCTATATATACCAATCGATAGTATCCGGCCTATACATATGGTATCAATAATTTATCCTTCAGTGGTGCTTTAATATCCAAGATCTCCGCCATCTTACTTTTTCTCTCTGGTGCGAGATTATCTATTGCTTTGTTTGAAAGGTCTGTTGGCATATCTTGCTGTGAACTCAAATTCGGTGTGCGATAAAGGTACATTAAATGTTGATTTGTAGGTACCAATTTTTATGAAATACGAATGCGAAAATGAATAATAAGGGCTCGAGCACAATGGAGATCTGAAACAGAAACCTGAACCCGAAGGTACCTCTGTCCTTTTTTACCGTAGCTACGGTAAAAAAGGACAGAGTTCTCTTCGGGTTCAAGTTTCGGTTTCAGGTCTCCATTGTGCTCGGGCCCTAAGCCACGCTATTTACAAGACCATTATAAGAGAATGCCACATTTACCTACCCAGCTCGCTCTTCTAATTGTATCATGTTCTTCGGTAGATTGATCTCGTATTGCAATGGCTATTTTCAAACTCTTGGTCAACTGTGTTGGCTACGGGAGTTTTAATTTCGTTTTTTGCTCGCTTATGTCTAAGTAATCCTCTGATTTTGAGTTTCTTTGGCCCGCGTTTCACTGTCTTCTTAACAATATTATTTCTTTTTATGTTTTCATGGTTAACCTATTTTTTGTTTCAACAACTTTAGTGATTTTATATTCTATTTCATTCTCGTCTAAATTTTTCTTTTCTTTCTTATCGATTTTCATGCCAATGATTATAAGCTGTCGTCCCGTGTAAACACTGTATGGTTTTTTTCTAACTTCTAGAGCTTCAGTATCCTTCCTCGTTTGCCCCCCCCCTTTTTCTTTTTGATATGGATTTGTTGCTGCGTCAGGATAGTGCGGTTTTTCTTGAATAGGTGGACTATCTTTTGAGCATATATTCAATTTGTTTTCGGCTCCCAAACATTCGTTATGATTTATTATTGCACGCGTTGCTTCGGCAAGGGTATTATTGTGCTTTGAAGGTAGTAAATTATTTTGATAAGTTTTGCCATGAGTTTCCGAGCATGCGTTGCTCACACGTTAAATTTTATTATCAATCAAGTGCAGCATTATGCCAGTCGTAATAGGAGCAGAAGATAAAAACGTCTTCAAAAAATATGCTCCAAAATCATATGTTTAGTCGTTTCATCTAGTCGTTTCATCAATCATCGTTTACTACGCCATAGTACTTATTGGTCACTTTAGTTTCTGGATCAATGGCAAGCAAATCCTTGATGTACGTGCGCTTCTTCGAAAAAGGTTGGTAAAATTCCGAATTTTTGTAAAGAGTTTTACTGGATTCATGCAAATCTATAAATTCTTCGTCGATTTCCCGAGCTGTTTCAGAATCAACTATCATCTGTTGAATATCTTCTTCATTCTTAGATCTAAAGCCAGTTAAAAATTTTAAAGGTAGCTCAGCCTTCATCTCGTCCTTTTCATAAATAACTCGAAGTACATATTCAACTACGTTATTCAATTCATCCATACTGTTACACATAATAATGAGAGCTGAGCATTCTAAAAATAAAGATTTGATACCTTGCAGCTCTTGCATATCTTTCGTAATGCTTTCTGCAATTCTGCGCAACATGCGGGCATTACATGTGAATAAAAGTACAAGAAATGGTGGAATTCGTTTACCTTCCAACAAGTAATTCCATGCCATGTCTAGATGTCATTTCATTCCACTCCTTCAGTAAACTGTTCATAAATACCCAGCTTCAATCAGTTACTACTGACTTGACTATAGGCCAGCTTCTTAATCCATATTTTTCAATGACAAAAGCTTTAATGATCTTCAAAACAATTTCAATGGAACACATGTTATGTTGTGATGTGATAAATTCAAACAGCACTATTATAGCCTCACGTCCTCTAAAAACTAATGCATAATAATACAACACTGTCCACTTCAAAAATTAAGGCTTTCTACATCTGGCTGACGTTGCATCAAGATTAGACATTTTTACCATCAATTCTATACAAATTTTTAATTGCTCTTCTGTAAAAATTATAATCCTCAAAGGAAGAGCTAATTCTCTTAATGGACTATCTACTAATTTGTTTTGTTCCAAATACAATCCAACCATGTCTTCAAGATCTGCTGATTTTAGTCTTCTTTTTGTTGCGCAGAGAACTTCTGATTTCGTTTGATACACAAAACTTAAACGCCTCACATCTTGAACGTTACCATCGCCTGCAAGTTCTGGATCAACATTCATATTCAGTTCTAAATGAGCCATTCTTACTGATTGATATTTTAGTAATTTTTTCATTTCCTGACATTTCGGACCACGTATATTCTTACAAGGTAATATGTGACTGTCTTTGTGATGGTTTTTCCTTTTCTCCTCATTACTACTAAGATGTACTTCCGTAATGTGATCATCTTTTTCAAATACATCAAATATGAACATTGCACCATGGCTTCGAATCGCATAACGTGCATAACCAACGAAATGACTGCCTTCATTTCCTCGTATTTCTCCGTAAAATCGTAAAGGGCAGTTGACCCTCAAGTTGTCTCTAGTAATTTTGTCTAGTTGATCCCTCAGGAAAGCATCGCTTAGATAATAATCATTACCATTACATAAGACGACCGCGCTTGTCAATATCTTCACCATTTCAATATGAACCTTGTACTCGACTGTTATTTTTCCCCCCTTCTTTTTCGTTGAATTTTGCTCACATTCTTCACCTGAGTCTGCTTCTTCCCCTGAATTTGCAGCAACTTCCTCAGATAATTTTTCAATACTGTTGTGGATTTCCTTTCTACCCCTTAAGCGATATTTACTATAGGTTTCGAGTTTTAAGTCATCTTCCATTTCTGCAAAATTGTAAATATCAGATGCATCAATATCATCATTACCATTCTTAAAGCACCTATAATTTTTTTCCACGTGATCTACACTTCCTGTAATGCCATCTGTACAATATTCTGCCGGTACAACATTTGCTTGATCCTGTATAGCTTCTCTTTCAGCATTATTATCAGCATTATAACTTCTGTTCGAAGTAAAGCTTTTGTCACTCTCACTCTCTATTTCTTCAATGTACTGACCCAAATTATTTCTACTTGAAGTAAGGCTTTCCTCACTTTCAATATCTTGGCAGCTGACAATATTGATCTTTTGATTATGATTTGTAAGAAGTATTCGATTTTTTTTCGACATCTTCGAGCAGAGGAGCACAACTTGTTCCATTGTTTCTATTGTCTGAATCTGAAATGTTCTCGCTCTCGAATATCTTAGGGCTCGTCGTTTGTTTTTTTTAAACTTGAAAGTATCCTTTTTTCCCTTCTTCAGTGTTATTGGTTGTCTGGCTAGTAAACATGTTCGGTATACTATGTTTATTACTATCTACCTCGCTTGCTTCGTTACTTTTGTAATAAAAATACACATTTTTAATATTCGCAGTAAATGGACGATAATTCCGAAGCCTTCTTGCGCATATCAACGCAAATATTTAGCTTGGCAGGTATGATACACCAATTTTAATCTATTATTACGCCAATCAGAGTATTCCTGTCGTGAGTTGACGGAAATATGCGGCAAAGTACATACCGGAAATGGGTAAACCAAACCGGATTCTTGCTGATAATGGAACACAGTTCACTTCTCCTGTGTGGGGTGATAAGTTGCGTGAATCTGGAATTCAGGCAGCTTACACTTCGGTTCGGCACCCACAAAGTAATCCAACTGAACGCGTTATGAGAGAATTAGGCCGACTATTCAGAACACTGAGTTCAGAATCACATGCGGGTTGGGCGAAACATAGTTCGGATATGGAATTCTTTCTGAATATCACAACCCACTGTTCTACGGGTTTTTCTCCATACGAATTGCATTTTGGAATCAAGCCCGCGAATGAAATACAGAAAATAATTGATTTTCCTGTTAATGCGGACCTCTCTCATGATGCCAAAATCATATTAGCTAAAGAAAGAATTCATAGAATTTTTGAATATCGAAAAAAAGTTCAGGGGAATGCATCCATTGTCTTGCTCAATGTTGGTGATCTGGTATTGCTTAAAGTCCCACGTCAATCAAAAGCATTTGATAAACTTCCATTCTAAGGAGCACAATGTTGTTCAGATTAATTTTGCGATTTTAATGTACCTTGATAAAGACCCAAAGGAGGGTCGAAACGTTGGATTATAATAAATTCTAATTATTGAACGTATGACCAGAAAAATTTGTTTTCATTCTCCTTGATGAGTGAAATTCTTAATCATATCAACAACGTTCGAAGAAAGTACAAAGTTATTTTGGAGCTTTCCTATATCTTTTTGTTCATCAATTTGATAAACTTGGTCACAAATTTTTTCACTTATATTTTGGCCCATATAAAATCTCTAAATCTTATGATAATAATTCGTGCAAACTGATTAATCTCAGTAACTCAAAACCATTAAAGGGACATTTTAACCGATGTAGTCTAAAAAAATATATCCAAAGGTAGAACAAGTAGTTTATGAGTAGAGTACCGACATCCACCTGTGATAATTCAGGAAAACAGGACGACCGAAAATAAATTACCGTCAGCACTGATACATTGTAATAAGCGTGAATAAGTAGCGATTAGCGTATGTTTGAACGTTGGGTGACTAGAAAACATTATTTGTAAGCGTGATAAGGGCTGGTTTTAACCGAGATCATCATTGTTGTTAAGCATTATGTATATTATGATATTCAATAATGATTTTTTTCGTGCAGCATGTTCGATGAATTCCCCTAATGTAATACATCGAAAGGGGGATGATGTAATAAAAATACACATTTTTAATGTTCGCGGTAAACGGACGATAATTCCGAAGCCCTCTTGCGCATATCAACGCAAATATTAAGCTTGGCAGGTATGATACACCAATTTTAATGTATTATTATGCTAATCAGAGTATTCCTGTCGACTTTTGACGGAAATATGCGGCAAAGTAGAGAAAGCGGCGTTTGTCAGACGACATATCGCGATCAAAAGTTGTGGAAGCAACATCGTTTTAGTGGGCTTTTCGCCGTTTTTGTACGCCACGTTTGGCTCAGTGAGCCTATTTTGCCACAAGAAAGGTAAAGTCTATTTGTTACAAATGATTGAAGTGCGTGAGCTGGAATTGTGAGTGTTCGGACGGAATTCTACCGAAAAATCAACTTATGTTTCAGCATGGCGTTTTGTTCCATTTGACCGAATAACGATTCTTAATTTATACTTGTACCGAGAACCAACGCCAGATACGACTTCCACATTGTTCCAATTGTCGACTTGGCAATCAGAAGAATTGAATCTACAAATAATGAAATAAGCAGCTTGATTTACGCTTCTCTTTGCCGCCTATTTCATCGAATCTCACCAAGCGACAACAGCGATAAGTATTTTATAGCAAAAAAAGGGTTTATCAAATTTATATTAATGAATGTGTTGAATGTTTTGTGAATGAGTGTGATAGTTTATTTATTTTTTATCTTGGTTTAACATGCGAATTGAATCTTGTTGTTTTTAACGGACTATTTTGACCAAATTCCAAATCTCGACCGACCATTTTATCAGTTTCTTTGATTAATTAATGACAAATTAAACTCATAGTATTCTTGTTTTCTTTTTCAAAGGACCTCTTGATGTTTTCAAATATTGCAATAATTTTATGCCAATCTCTTTCTGTTCAATAAGAATATATATTTCAAATAACTCGATTTTTTACACTTTCTTTCATCAACTGCGGTAATTCAAAGTTTGTTTCTGCATGTGCACTGTTTCTTCTATTTTTCATGCCATTAGTATTAAAGTTTACGGTAGTCCTGCTTTTGCTGGTTTCATCGATTTGGCTTCAAGAAAGGTCCTACGCAAAAAAATGGTCCAGTGAATAGTTTCCGAGATATAGGCCTCGATGTGAAGGCAGTCCTAATGCTCGTGCTCAGACGCGATCCTTTAGTAGTCCACAGACTAGTTTGCAAGTCTACCATTCTTTCAACGCATTCAAGTTCATTCAGAATGACATTAAATCAGCTAATCAACAATTTAAGCATGCTTGTCGACGGGTCAGAGATGTTTCTATTATTTGTTATAAACAAATAAAAAATTCAAACTACCCTTTTCAGAAGTGATGTTGATTTTCCTCAGTATGAATGATTCCTTATTATTACAGTTCGTCAGTTTACGATAATTATTGATTATTAATGAATATTCCATGAATAAGTGCACAATTCAACCGTTGTTAACGCATAAACAGTGCTTTTTCAAATGAATCAACTACAGAAAAATCATTAATTAACGCCTGTCGTCAGCCTAAGATCTGTAAAATCATAGTTTCCAGAGTCTACCACGTGGAGGTGGCAGTGCGATTTTAAACTCCTTCGGGGTGCTTAATTTAAGTGAGTCCACTCGCCTCTCACTATTACGGGTGCTTGTTTTTCATGAATCCTCTTGCCTCTTGACTACACAGTGTTTTTTAATTGGTTCGCCTTTTCTTCTCACCATTTTTCTTACTACTTTTCTTTTCCTTTGGAGTACTCTCGCTATTCAAGGTACGTTTAGGTTTAGGAAAAATGTCACTCTTCTCTTCATAGGAAAATCGTTTAAGGTTCAGCTGTTCCTTATCATTAGGGGTGAAAGCATGGTACTTGAGAGTACCAGGTATTGTGACAGACTTTCTGAACCGATCTGCTAATTCCACTGTCATTGCTGAATGATCATCCTTAGAACTGAAGAGTGCAAATGTTTCCTTTAAATTTTCTCTGGCCCATTTATATAAATCACGAGCACTTAGAATCTGCTTATCTGCTGGATGCTGCAAGCTGGCTCTTGATTCAAGTCGCTTTAAATTTCCTCCGATTCCATCGCATGGTCCTTTTCCATGCGCAGTTGGATGGAAAGTCCAGTCTGCTGGAATTTCAAAGTCTTTTTTGTGACACAGAAGGTTGGCGAAGTTATATTTATCTTTAAAATGCTGTGATGCTCCATCTGTGACGTAATGAATCTTTACAAGTTGAAAATGCTTCTTGAGATATTCAATAATTAATTTTTGACAGAGATAAACAGCAACCGTGTCATGGTGTAAGTTATCGGAAATGATCGCCATGCTCACATGTTTCAATTCATTTTCCTCTTTGTAGTAGATAACTACTGTGAAAATGGATGTTGGATTATTATTCCGGTGAGAAGACTGGATAGCATTTTGAAAAACGTAAGCATAATTTTCCGCGAAATCAAACATGATTAAGAAAACTCCAACCAATAGAGTGTCTTTGAGATTTTTGATTAACGATGCTTGCAACTTGGCACAAAACTCATGAAATTTTAAGTTTACAAGTTTTTCGCAGAGTCGTTCTATGAAGATATCGGTCTCAGCTACTTCAATTACCAGATTGCTAATATCTGTTTGTTGCCAAATTTGATATTTTAACTCAATGACGCAGTTCTCATCCAGAAGTTCAGTTAGGTGTTCCTTCAGGATATGAATGCCAGGACAATTTTCGCATTCGCTGAAATGACATGCAGGAGTTGGATTAGTGCACATTATTGACTCTAAACAGTCGTCATAATCAATTAGTTTTCTATCTGAGTCTTCAGTTAGATGCTTTATATCAATTGCATGTGACATGAGATGCACATTTTCGTGATAAACACACACACAAACTGTGTGGGTACCACTTCCTCCGGCAAAAACGCAATGTCGAGGCCTAAGTTGTGCAAATTTTGAAAACCCAATTTTTATTTCTTCATTCTCACTTTTAAAACGGTCGTATAACTCTGACAGGTTGCCCAAGATAAGTCGTTTTTGCACATGCTCGCGAGTTCCTTCTTCCTTTTTTATGGATACAAAATCCTTCTTTCCCGACATTAATCGACTTTTCTCGTCATCTTCATAAAAACTAATCACTGCTACTTCAATTCCTGGTGGCAGTTTTCTTCCTGGCTTGACGTTCCGTTGCACCAAATTCTTCCATTACCTTTCTACGACTCCATGATTTAGGAGCAAGTGTGAGTAATGTTATTTTTTCGTCACCATCAGTACTCACCTTTAATTTGTATAATTTGTTGAAGAGTTTCTAGAGCTGCTGTGTGATTTTGATCTCTACAACCACAATGTTCTATCAGAACAAATAGAAAATTTGTCTACACTGTTGTCATTGACCTCACTGCCATAAACAACTTCTTCCATGCTGGATTCATTTGGAGGCACTCGTGAACTCAATTTCTTAAATTCTTTTCTGCAAGGCTGGCAAATTTTAGCGTTGCTCGGAAATTGGAGAAATTTTTATCTCTGACTTAACGACAAACATCTTAAGTCTGGTGTTTTCCAATGATTTTCCTTGCTAAAAGGATTGGCACAAAAATGACCCCAAGTTATTTTCGTTGACATTATTAATCATGAATTTTATTTGCAATCTTTTATTTCAAATAAAAGAATCAGGTTTGAAACAAATGAATTTTCCCCTCATATAATTGAAGGTTGAGAGGATTTTCATTTGTCTCAAAAATAATCTTTTTGCAGCAAACACTATCCATTTGCGACGAACTTCACCTAATCTTGCAGCCAAATAAGTCTGTTTTTAAAAGGAGATGTTCAGTTGGTTCAAAACAATATAGGCAAGAGGACGATGCTTTTATTGTGAAGTCGAAACATAATTGAGCGATTGGGCGCAATAACAGCCTACTTGTATTTTTAGAAGTCACTTGCTTTTCACTTGTTTTTGTTTGCACATAACTTCATGAAGAACAAATAAAAAACAAGTGACTTCTGAAAATAGAAGAAGGCTGTTATTACATCCTACCGCCCAATTGCTTAACGTTTAGCTATGGTACCAGATTCATGAAAAATAGATCATTAAGCTGTTGTGGAATTTTCAACTTGATGTAAATCAGCAATAACTAGTAGCCAGAACAGCGAAAAAAGAATAAAAATTCTTTCTCCAGAGTTTTGGCTGCAGAATAAGTTAAAAAATTGGAAAACAAGTTATTAATCGAAATTCACCTACATTTACAAAATCAAGGCCGAGTCTACAAGTTATAAGAGTTTCTAGGCACATATTTGGAAAAAAATTGGTTCATTAAATGAAATTTTTTGACGAATGTGTATAAAAAATCAATAAATATTGTAAACTGACGAACTATAATAGTAAGGAATCATTCATACTGAGAAAAATCAACATCACTTCTGAAAAGAGTAGTTTGCATTTTTTATTTGTTTATAACAAATAACAAATAATATAAACATCTCTGACCCGTCGACAAGCATTCTTAAATTGTTTATTAGCTGATTTAGTGTCATTGTAAATAAATTTGAATCAGTTAAAAGAATGGTAGACTTGCAAACTATTCTGTGAACTACTAAAGGATGGCGCCTGAGCACGAGCATTAGGACTGCCTTCACATCGGGCCCTATATCTCGGAAACTATTCACTGGACCTTTTTTTTGCTTATGACCTTTTTTGAAGCCAAAAGGTAAAGCCTTCTTTTAAGACTATTCAAAATAAAAAAATACCCCAAATTGCTAAAAAAGTTGAATAAACAATTGAATTGTTTAAAAAATGCTTAAATTTTCTTTAGTTTTTTTCGTTAATAAAATAGAAGAAAAGAGTAAGAAATAACCTTTCGAAAACCCTCATAAAAATTTTAAATCGCTAAAATAGTAAGGAAATTACAAGCTTTTGAAAATACCCGTGCAGGCATTTGGGTTGAAAACGTCACC
>CAKNXH010002116.1:143042-158625 GCA_932178445.1 Andricus quercusramuli | reverse complement strand
ACTTGAAGAGAGGTGGTTTTTGCGGTCCATAAATTAGTCGATTAAGTACTGTTAGGTAAGTGAACATATTCCCAGATTTTAGAGAAAATTGACGAACATGACTTCAAAGTTGAGGCAGTTGAGATAATGCCCCTCAAATGCTTCCTGCTTTTTTCGCAATTGTCATAACTTCCTGCAGACACTGTCTTTTTCGATGAATATTTCATTCTGTCTTTTCTACTGTTACTGCTTTTTTTGCTATTATTATTTCCAGGCATGTTTGTGTTCTCTTTAATTTTGCTGCTTGCTTTCTCGATTTCTATATTTTGTTCATTATTTTCCTGAGTTTCTATTTTATATGTTTCATTTTTCTTTATAGATATTTGATTATCTGTCAATCCTGTTAATGATGCTTCCTCTAAACTTCGAACGTGTCCATGTTTCCACGGTCCTGTGAATAAAATTTTCCGTTTCTTTTCTCCAATTACATCTTCATCATAAAATTTAAAAAGGAATCCGTCGATAACATCAGCCTTCTTGATTTCTTTGAGTTCTGTATGCTTTGTAAGAGGCTAGTCATGCAGTGTGCATAGATCTACAATAACTTTCTTCCACTTGGAAAATATTTCAATCTCTAAATCAGGGCCAAAGGTACCTTTGCATCCCATTTCACTAGCGTATTCTTGTGCACTAATGTAATCAGTTTTGTGACGAAAACTTTCCCAATCATTAACAACCCTATCAACAATTTTGCTTCGAATTCGTAAATGTTTTTCCGCATCTCCGTACACAAATTTGGCAAAACATTTTAAAAGACAGTCACCCTCGCCGCCTGCGTCGACTACTTTAAGTACCTGCTCCTCACTGTTTACCGCGTTGTCGGTGGTTTCGTACCTGTTGCTTATCGTGTTGCTGTTCTTCTTCTCACTGCTTTTATTTTTTCTGTCTTTCATTGCGCTTGTCTTACTATCGCTGTTTTCATGTTCACTAATTTCACTCCTGCTGCTATTAATCTCGCTGGTTTCTATCTTACGGTTTTTCTTCTTGCTGGCTTTCGTCACGTTGTTTATCTTATCACTGGTTTTTTTCTCACTGCTGTTATTCACGTTGTTTTTTTTTCTTGCTGACTTGGATCTCGCTGGTTTTGATCTCGTAGTGTCTCTGTTTGCTGCTCTCATTCTTGCTGATTCCATTTTCCCAGATCTCGTTTTTGCAGCTACTCTCATTACATCTGTCAATATCGCCGGTTGCATTTACATGTATTTCTCCCGAGTTTATTTTGAACAAATACTCTCGCACTTTTTTTATTAAGGCGAAATTGTTGTTCACTTTCAGTTTTCTTGAAATCTGTATAAAAAAATAACTATTTACCTACAGAGTTTAAAAGAAGAGGCCACATGTTTCGGACTACCGAATTCTTTCTGCCTCCACATCTTCCCCCCACCCCATTCCGTTGTGCTGAGTCGAACACGTCAAGTGTTACTATTTTTTACATGAAGGGGGAATAGGGGGTTGTCTAAAGTCGGTGTCAAGTGACGCTACCTTCAAGATCTTTAGACAAATGTTATCTTAAAAAACCATGGGGAAGGGTCGGATCGCTGTAAGCAAATTTGGTTTAAAAATGAAAGAAATCTACGTTTTTTATCGAAAATATATTGAGAACTCGAAACCTTGTAGTAGTTCGAAACTGTTCAAGTTTTCTAAAATAAAATTCCAGCAGTCAAAAACATTCGACCATAGTGAAAAAATTTTCTGGTACTATTTTACTTCTAGACTTCCAGTCTAAACTGTCTACAGACCCTAATCTGCCGCAAACCAGGCGGTCTAGTCTGGGGATGGCCAGAAGTTTACTGTGACACTTTTATAAGGACAACGGCTAGACGGTCTAGCCCGCGCATAGCAGTCCCTATTTCGATACTTGAGTCAGACATAAATGAATAATTAATAAATAATAAAGAAACAGTATATATTATATAATACACAAAAAGTAAATACTACTTTAACTGCAATTACTATGATTTAACTAACTATTTCAAAGCTTAAAATTTTAGGTCTGGAAGTTGGATCATTTGTTATGATTTTATTATTTTTAGTGGTTGAAATGTGCTGTGTTCCGGAAGAGACAGGGGTGCGGTAGCATCTGGATTTAATTTCGACACCAAATAATCTTATAATAAACACTCACATTTTAGGTCTGGAAGTTATGTCATTTTTTTTATAATTTTTTCGATTCTTTGGGGTTGAAAATATAATTTGGGGTTTTGTGAACGTGATTCGTGTGATTATTTCAAATTTTTTGATATTTGTAGTGTTTTGTCGGGATGCAGTTGGGATTTGTTCAGGGAAAAGTGGTAGAGGTGATTTTAGGGGCTTACCGAATATTATCATATGGTTGGTTTTTTTTTTTTTTTTTTTTGAGTTTTACGTGGAGGTTGTTCGGCTTTGTTCAGGTAAAAGTAGGCTAAGTGTTCTTAATTGGTTTTTGAATATTATTATGGCATCGGAAATATGACTTGGAGTATTCTGAGCTACGGAACTATTTGGTAAACGGTTACAACAGATCATTTATGCCTCACGCGTTGGTTTTCCTCTTACGATTTAAAAAATTTAAAAAAGGGAAGTGGGCACTCAGTTACCCTGAGTTTTTAATAACGTGGATAAATTTGTGTGTAAACACAAGGAAAGAAAAAAAATGAGAAATGAAAAAAAATTACTTTCTCCTTCCTGCCCTTTTTTGGATATTCATATATTGGGCAATACAAAAGAAAGTGTAGTCCCCCTATCCCTATACGTCATAAGCAGTCTTCCGACATGGACATACGGATACCATTTTTTTTATGAGATCCGACATCAAATATAAGTAATTCGTGAAATAAAATCAAAACTCTCGTTGTTGCAGGGAAAGTTAAAAAATTTGTGAATTTAAAAAAATTGGTAATTTTCATTTACGAGAAAAAGAGGCACCCCGAAATCCGCCCCTTTTTTGGCGCCCAACGTAGTTTTTGAAGGAAAGAACATAAATTGACTCAATAAAGCTCAAAATAATCGGCAATGCATGCTGTAACCGGGGTTGTCATTAGTTTACCCTTTCAACTCCTTTTAACACTTGAAAATTGAATAACTACCCCTCATTAGGTTCTTGGTCATGAAGTATTTTCCACCCCTGGCAGGGATATTTTTCCGGTTTTTAAGGTTTGAAATGGTGCTCAGTTAGTAGAATTAACGCAGTTATTATAGACGTACAGTAATTGTACAATAAAAGTTCTTGTTTATGACGTATTTTCTACCCCTCATAGGGGTACTTTTCCAGTTTTTAGAGGGGTTGAAAGAGTAAACTAATGACAAACCCGGTTACACCATGCATTAGCGATTATTTTGAGCTTTGTTGCGTCAATTTATGTTCTTTCCTTCAAAGACTACATTGGGCGCAAAAAAAGGGGCGGATTTTCGGCTCATTTTGGGGTCCCTCTTTCTTCAGATTATCATTATTCTTCAAATTATCCTTTAAAGTAATGAAATTCATCATTTTTGTAGAATTTTGGTTTTTTTATTGCTGTTTTATACCAGAAATCGGTATACTTTCAATAAAAAATTTGGATTTTAAAGAAACTAAATATTTTCGGAAAAATTGTAGGGTTTGTTTGCGTTTTTCATCGGAAATAAGTGTAGATTTGAAAGAATTACAGTTGTAGATCAATTTTACGATTGGTTGACATTCTTCACAGGTAATTGGTTATTTTTAACAGAAAACATTAGGTTTAAAAGGGAAACGTACAAGAAATAATTATTTTAACAATAGAATTTGTAATTTACTTTCAAAATTGGAAACTTTAAAGCTATAAAGAATGTCTTGCCCGAAAGAATAAGCCAACAATCATTAAAATTCGAAATATCTTGGAAAAATAGGTGAGATAATAAGAAAGTAATTGCAAAACACATTGTTAAAACAAACTTTTTTGTAAGTTTTCTTCATTAAAAATCATGTTTTTTGCTTGAAATGACATAATCAGTAATATTATTTTGACTATTGAAATCATAGAAAAAATATTTTTTCAGGCTGCCTTAATCTATCAGAAAAATTGCTTTAGCTATTTTTAGAAAATTTACAAAATTATAGCAACGTTATTACTTTTCCAATAGAAAAAGTATTTTAAATAAAAAACGGTTGAATTTAACTTTCAAAAAATGAATTTTTAACAAAAGAAATAAATTTTCAAGTAAAAAAGATTTTTAGTCAACAAAAAATTTAAACCAAATTATAATTTGAAGCAAAAAATAATTTTTAATACAGAATAAAGTTTCGAATAACTATTTATGCATTCAGTTATTTATTTTGAAGGTTATATGTATAAACATAACTTTCCTAAGATTCTTAAGAAAATTTCAAAATATTTTTGAGTATTTCTGTATGTCAATCAAAATTTTAACGAAAAATATAAGTTTTAACTAATCAGTTGAATTTTCAACGAAAAAAGCTGAATTTTCAACGAAAAATGTAATAATTGCTTTTTCAATGAACAAATTCTAATTTTTAATTAAAAACAGTTGAAATCAACTTTCAAAAATTAAAATTTTCAACCATATTCAACCGAATAGTTTCATTTTCAGACAAAAAAGGTTAATTCTCAACGAAAAATGTGATAATTGCTATTTCAATAAAAAAAATTATTTTAAATAAAAAAGGTTGAATTTAATTTAAAAAAAAATCAATTTTTAACAAAACAAATAAATTTGCAAGTAAAAACGATTTTTAGTCAAAAAAGAAGGAAAATTACAACCAAATTATAATTAGAGCCAAAAATAATTTTCAATCAAATTAAAAATTTATAAATATGATTTTCATATAGGATTCTTGGCAAAATGGCTAAGATGGCCGCGCTGTAAGCATGCACTGTTTTTCGCTCCGCGAAGATTTGCATTTTGTGACTGTTTTCGTTTCGCTACTTATGTTTGTCGTGTGCAGTCGTGTAGTGCGGCTTACCCTGAGTTTATAAAAACGTTTTTTGCATTATTGTGACAAGTGATAGCTCGTAACCGTGACTGTTAAACATCTCAAAGTGAATTGGTCGCGTCTTCCATTTGTATCATGGCTTCTAAGGAAAAGATTTGTTTTGGATGTAAATCACCGGTGATCGATGCGGTGTTGTGTCCCGGGTGTCAGACTCCTTATCACCCTGGTTGTGCTAGTCGTATATCAAGTCTTGATAATGGTGCGTACACTAAATGCTGCAAGCCTAACAGACCGCGTACTCCTACAACGCTGGAGACGGGGCCGGCACCCTTGACTGCAAAGGATATAGAACGCATCATTAATGGTGCGCTTGCGGACGTCAAGCCTAAATTAAATGAAGTCTCTACTTGTATCGGATCGCTATCAACAAAAATTGATTCCTTAACATCAAAAATTGACCATGCAATTTTAAGGATTGACAATGCCGAAAAGCGAGTAGATAACCTGGATTCTAGGATGACCACAGCAGAAGGTACGTTGGATAAGATCTCATCTCTCGGCCCCTCTATTTCATTAGCACACAGCAAAACTCTTGCTCGTCAATGTTTAGCTGAATTGGAGCAAAGATCATTAAGAATGAGCAATTTAATTATTTTCGGCCTTCCTGAATGCAATCATTCAAATGTCAACGCTGGCTTATCGAAAAAGGAGGTTCCTATAAATGACATCATTAAAATTTTTTCTGGAATTATCCCTGAAAAGTTGTTCGCTAATACACATTCATACAGACTGGGTATTCTCCCACAGAACCAGTCAAAACCACGACCT
Source organism: Andricus quercusramuli (assembly GCA_932178445.1). Lineage (NCBI taxonomy): Eukaryota > Metazoa > Arthropoda > Insecta > Hymenoptera > Cynipidae > Andricus > Andricus quercusramuli. The sequence goes on along the minus strand of CAKNXH010002116.1, from coordinate 152,867 downwards.
ACGAAAATAGTATGCGAATCGAAGGAGTCAGCCCATACGCTCCTACACTCATTTATAAATGCCAAGAAGAATCCGCTATTCAAGGATCAGCTGGGCCCACTATGGATTTCCCTCGACCGCACCAAGGCTCAGATGGAAGAATTTGCGGAACTGAAAAGAGAACTTTCCTTGCGTCGACTGAACGGAGAAACAGATCTCATTATATCGCATCGAGGCGGAACACCAATCATAACGAAGGCACGTGCGAATATGAATTTGAATGTGCCGGCGCCGAACCAGTCAAATCGACACGATATGACCAAGCAGTAAACAAGGTAACCGACGATGTATGTGCGAGTAATTATCAGTCGACAGTACAGGTATATTACCAAAATGTCAGGGGGATATGCACCAAACTGTCACAACTACGTCTCGCGATACCGGCTTGTTTGTATACAATCATTATTCTCACTGAAACGTGGCTTCATAACAAAATTAGCACTGGTGAATTGGGTTTTTCAGATTATGATGTTTTTCGTCACGACAGAAATCCTCACACCAGTGATTGTTCTCGAGGGGGCGGTGTTTTGATTGCCACGGCATTGAGCTTAAGGTGTATTCAGATTATCACAAGTGTGAAGGCGATTGAGCATGTGTTCGTAAGATTTTCCGTTTCATCAGTAACGTACATAGTTGGAACTTTCTACATACCACCAAACGCAAATATCTTAAAATACTTTGAAGTATGTGCCGTCCTTGAGGACGTGATTAACTCCTTTCCTGATGCTGTCGTCTTTGTTCTCGGGGATTTTAATATGCCTTATGCCTCTTGGAATACTAACTATGATAATGTTCCTAACTGTACTCCTAAAATCGGATCACTGCAAATGCAAATTGATATTTTAAATTGTATATCGGACACACTTGTATTTTTGGATCTCCGACAGATCAATAACATTACCAACACACATGGTTCATTACTTGATTTAATTTTTACTAATGGAAAGATTGACAATATACATGTGGCAATTGATCCGATTTTACCGATTGACAATTATCACCCTCCACTAAATTTTGATTTAATTATGACTAATATTAATAAGACACCTGATCTACGAAAAAGCCACGTGTTTCGGTATAACTTTAGATTGGCAAATACAGCGGCGATTAACAACTATCTGCGTGAAGTCAACTGGATATACGTTTTTGAAAATTCCACTGTCGATACTATGATTGATATTTTTTACACATATTTGTACACTGCTTTCCATTATTTTATACCGTTGCAGATAATTAAACCCTCTACTTATCCATCTTGGTTTAACAGAGACCTCAAGTCACTGACTGTAGAGAAAAAGGAAGCACATTTAGCATATAAAATATCTCGCAGTCCTTTAGACTATCAGAAATTCTCAAACTTAAGAGCACAATGCAAACTCCTTTCTCGTGTCAGCTATTTGAACTTTGTTGCCAAAAGTGAAAATGCAATTATATCCAATCCAAAATTTTTCTGGAATTTTGTCAAGTCTTTGCATAATAATGATAGTTTACCGAATAGCATGTATCTTGAAAACGAAAGTACTGACAATAGCGAAGGGAGTGCTCAACTGCTTGCAAAACATTTTAAATCAGTGTATAAACTACCGCTCACACATAACGTTCCCTCTTCTCTTTTCGAAACTATTGATATACACAACATAAATATAAGTTATACTGAAATTGAACGTAAATTATCTAACCTTGATATCAATAAGGGCGCTGGACCAGATGGTGTACCTCCCTACCTCATCAGATCATGCTGCTCGTCTTTAGTACTTCCGTTGTACCTTATATTTAACTTATCGATCTCAAAAGGGTATTTTCCTCAGGAATGGAAAAAAGGCACAATTGTCCCCATATTTAAATCAGGTGATCGCAACAATGTTAAAAATTATCGACCGATAACAATACTCAGTACCTTGTCCAAAGTATTCGAGAGCATTATATATGATACATTAACGTTAGCTTTCAACAACACTATAATTGAAGAGCAGCATGGCTTTGTGAGGGGAAGATCCACATCTACAAATTTATGCACCTTTACACATTACATATTTCAATCTATCGAATCTGGACATCAGGTGGACGCGATCTATACTGATTTTTCAAAGGCATTTGATACAGTGGATCATGGCATTCTGATGGCGAAGCTCAAGTCAATGGGACTCACGTCAAGAATTCTCTTATGGTTATCTAGTTATTTAAACAACAGACTGCATTCTGTTCGAGTTAACGACAAATACTCTACTGTTTTTTCTGCCACCTCAGGGGTGCCTCAGGGATCGCATCTTGGCCCTCTCTTGTTCCTCCTACATATCAATGACTTAGGAACTATTTTCAAATTCTGCTCTTTTTTATTATATGCCGATGATCTTAAAATTTACAAAACAATTCGCTCCCTCATGGATTGCATCGAACTGCAAAGTGACCTTAACAGGTTGCAGTGTTGGTGCTCTCTTAATGGGATGCAGTTGAACATTAAAAAATGCTTTGCTATCTCATTCACAAGAAGGAGGACTAGGTTTACCCACAATTACATGCTTGAGGGAGATGAACTAACTAGAGTGAGTAGAGTGCGTGACCTGGGGCTATTACTTGATGAATTGTTGTGTTTTAATGATCAAGTGACCGAAGCAATTCATAAGGCCCTTAAATCACTGAGCTTCGTTATTCGGAATGCCATGCTTTTACACAATCCAATGGCTCTGAAAACCCTGTACTTCGCCCTAGTTCGTCCTCATCTTGAATACGCTTCCATCATTTGGGCCCCTCATTACATGATCCATAAAGTTAGACTTGAGAGGGTGCAGAATCGTTTTCTTCGATTCGCAGCCAGACAGCTCGGAATGACAATGAATAGATGCGATCACAATTATGATGATATCAGACTTCTATTAAACATACCCAAATTGTCGTCAAGAATGGTGTGCTCAGACATCAATTTTTTATACAATTTACTAAATAACATAATTGACTCTCCTCCAATACTCGCTGAAATATGTCTACATGCCCCTGAAAAATCTCTTCGTAATTATAAATTGTTTAAGCTACCTTCGCATCGCACTAATTACGGGGAGAATTCAGCCCTCACACGAATTTGTAGAGAAGCGAACGACTTAGGCAATGAAATTGATTTTTTTAATATGTCACCGTTCCAATTCAAAAACATATTACGCAGACTTACTGATACTTATTAATAAATAGCCGAAAATTATTTGCTAAACTTTTAATTTTTCAATTTTTCAATCATAATATATTGCAAATATTACTTGCGTTGTCATAGCGGCCATCGCTGAACTATTGCGCCAATATTTAGACATACAACTAATTTGTAATATCGTTAACACTCTAATGTATACAAGGGCTTAGCCCGTTCACTGTTTCAATAAATAAATAAATAAATAAAATCTCACAAAATTTTTCAATATTTCAGATATGTCAAAAAAAGATTTCAACAAAGAATATAATTATCAACCAAACACTAATTAATTGAGATATTTTGATAATTTCATTCCTGAAATCTGTTCCCTTAGGTCAAACGTGATACAAAAATGACGTAAAATTTGAAAAATGACCAAATATTTACAAGAATTTTTTGAATAAAAATCCATGTGTATCATATTCAAGTAAAATTGAGGAATATTTATAAAAGGTATTATTATTTTTCATTTTTAACACTAATTTATACAGAGTACACTTTTTATTTGAAATTTCACGACAGTTTTTTGTACCCTTTTTGACCTTATCAGGGCAAAATCCAGGTCCAGGGTTACAAGAGCATCACATTGCTCATCAAAGTATGAAGAGGAGGATTTCACAGAAATTGATGTTCCACATAAATTTGAAAGTTGCATACATTATTTTTCTTGGGCTAATTTCCAAACTAATATATATGAAAGTATAAAGTCTAATTAAAATTTTTCTAAATGTTGAAAATCTATTACATTATTTTGGCTACAAAAATAATTGACATTTTTAGTACCCAGGAATCTTAAGAAGATGTGTTTATTATCTTCACACTTTTCAAAATCCTTAAAAAGTTTACAAATGTTATTTTGGTATCTTAAAAAATAGACATGTTTTTCATTTTTTAAATTTTTTTAAATTTTTATTATTTTTGAAATTGTTTCATACCTTCTAAATTTCTAGTTAAATATCTTTGTTTTCAACAATTTGGGAAATGTTTATAAATTATTTAAAATCTTTGTAAATATTTTCTTGAAATACATTTTTGAAAGACCAAAATCATTAGAAATTTTCCTAGGAATCTTGAGAAATTTTTTCTTATATTCTTGAAATATTTCAAGATTCTTACAAAGGCTTCTAATTTATTTTTCATATTTAAAAAATTACCTTAGAATCTTTCACATTTTTCACAATTTGGAAATCTTTTGAAATGTTGTGAAATCTTTTAATACTCTCTTAAAATAAGCTTTTGAAAATAAAAAATCATATTAAATTTTCCCAACTATCTTACGAAAATGTTTTTTTAAGCCTTTCAAAAATTTTCAGAACCTTCAAAATTTTAATTAGAATTCTTGAAATATATATAAATTAAGAACAGTTTTGTAAACTTTTCAAGTTTGAAATGATTTTTGAGATTTTTTAAACTTCTAAATATCTTTCGAAATTATTTCATTTGTGTAATCCTTCAAATTGAAAGAAATTCTTTTCAAATCTTCCAGATTCTATTTCGACAGTTTTGGAAATCTTTTCAAATGCTTTAAATTCTTGTTTAATCTTCTCTTTAAATTAATTTTTCGAAATAAAAATCATTATCAATTTTCCGAAAAATCTTAAAAATTTTTCTGCGTTGCTTTGAAATCTTTCGAAATCCTTAAGAAGCATCTAGATATTTTGTTTCAAAAACTATAATTTGTTAAAAAAAATTTTTTCAACTTTTCAAATATTAATTTGTTTTTGAAATTTTGTTCAAAATTTTGAAATTACTTTTAAAATGATAAAATTGTTTCTAATATTTGAAGTCCTATAAAATAAAAAAATTTGTTCAAAAATCTTTTACATTCTGTTTTGACAATGGTGCAAATCTTTTTCAATATTCTCTTAGAATTAATTTTTCGAAATTTTGCTTTCAAATTTTCTACATACTGTTTGAAAAATTTAAGAAATTATTTTTAATGTTTGAAAATAATTTTCACTTTTTTTCCTAAAAACCTACTTTCAAAATGAAAAAATGATTTGAAATTTTCCTAGGAATCTGAAGAAAAATTGTTTATTCTCTTGAAATGTTTCAAAATATTCTTGGAAAGCTTCTTTTCTTTCGAAATGTGCAAAAATCGAAATTTTGTTTTAAATATTTTTAAATCTCAGCAAAGAACAAACTGAAAACTGCTAAGAAACAGAACGATTTTTATGAAAAATACTGTACAAAAACTTGTAAATAAATACCAAGTAACCAAATTAAAGGAAAAAGTTAAACTTGTTCACATATCTTAAAAAGAGATAAAAATGGTCACTCCTCCCTAACACCTAGAAACACTACCAGAATGGGGTAGTGAGGCAATGAACTTTCGAGTTCGAACTGCTAATCAATTTTTTTTTTTTTCTTAATAATTAAGAACGAAACAACGAATTTCCAAGAAAATGGTTCAATCTTTTACAAAAATCGTTCAATTATTACCGAAAATGAAATAATGAAATTTTAAAAAATTATTTTGAAATAAATAAAAAGAATTTTCAAACAAGTGGTTAAATTTTTCAGCAAAACAGTTCCACTTTCAACAAAAATATAAATTATCAAGCAAGAAGAATTATTTCCCACCAAGAAGCAACTTTTCAACAAAATACATTATATTTCAAGGAACAGTTAAACTTTCATCTTACAAAGATCAGTTTACAACAAAAAATGGAATATTTGAATTTTCATTAAAAAAAATTGTCAAGAAGGAAAAAAATGATTTTAAAGAAAATTGTTTGCGGTTGAAAATTGTACTATTTTTGTGACAAATTTAACCGTTTGGTTGGAAATTCGTTTAAAAATAATTTGTTCAAATGAAAATTATGAGATTTCAAGTTTTATTATAAATTCATATTTTTTAGTTGAACATACATGTATTTTCTAAAAAAATTTGCATTTTTTTGAAGAAAATAATTCTTCTTTCTTGCAAATGTATATTTTTGGTTCAAAATTCATGTATTATGTTACAAATTTGTTGGTTTTTTTTTCTTCAAGACAAAAAACAAACATTTCCTCGAAAGTTCTTTTTTTCGTTCCTAATTAATGTTTCTAACTGAAAATTTAATAATTCAATTTTTTATTGTAAATTGATAGTTTCAATTAATCTTATTATGCCGATTGTCATGAAGATTTCAAAGGAAATTAAAATTGCTGAATTACAAATGTGTACATTCAGTGACATTTTTTGAGTTTCCAAAACAGGTAATCTTCGCCTTCTTGTCAACAGGGTTCGGACTCTGATTCTTCTTCAGAAACCGATCTGAGGGTTCAGTTATTAGAAGCTAAATTAAAAGCTCTAAAAAAAAAAAGCTACGAAGAGAAGTTCCGAAGAGGAAGGTTCTTTCCGGAATGGTAAGATTCAACATTGCTTTTTAGAAGTCAAATTTTTAATATACGACTGAAATTTTCAATAACAAAAAATTCGGTTTCGTGTGAAAAAATGGTATTTTTGAAATTTTAATTTGTATTTTAATTTTTATGTTGTAGCATTAATGAAGAAGGCCGCTAAAAAGCCTGATGACGGCAAACCGCGGAAAAAGGAAAATCATGCTTCTACGAAGAACCAGGACGCTGCACCAGCAGCTAGAGATAGCGGTAAGAGACTAGTTATTAGACGGTTGAGTGCAAATCAGGGATCACACTCTTCCCCTATTCTCCTATTCCCCTTTCCTCACTTTTCATAATTCATATATATGATACATATGTAACGTTCTCAATAGATGAATGTAAAAAACTTTAAAAGATTGATAGTGTGAATTTTTTTAAATTACAGACGATCGCAAGGGAGAAAATAAAAACAAAAACGTAGAGGAAGAGGTCCTCGAAGTGGAAATGGGGGGGATGTCATACCATAAGCTGATAATTAAACAGGATCAGTGCTATACAGAAACCCGCCAAATAAAATCAGTTCTAGACAGCTGCCATAAGTGCCAGGAAGCTTTAGGAAGAAGACGAAAGTGCTTCCGCGAAATTGAGCGCTATAACGCTGAAATTAAAAAACGGCGGGAAGAGGCCGCAAAAGAAAATTTAAAAAAATAGCTTATTTTGCTTATTGTTATGATTATTATTACTTATTTGTATATTTATATTCTCTTGTAATACTATCACATTGAAATAAAAAAATAATTCAAAATTTTCCTTTTTGCAACCGACTTTACTATTTAAAAACAGGTCGGGATGATTTTTCTGAATTTTCTATGCTATAAAATACCCGTAAATGTATTAACTTCGAGCTGAATTCAACACTTTGTTGAGTTTTTGGAACTTGTTAATTAAGGGTGGTTTTTTGGAATCCGGCCAAGATGTTTGGCGACCACCATCATTCGGGGGAGCAAAAAGGAGAATTTTTCACGATGTCAAATACCTAAGATTGTATTTTCTTCTTGCTGTTTTTTTCGAATTTGCAAAAATCGGGTTTCAATGAGGGTGGGATTTTGGCATCACGCCGAGGTTTTTGGCGGCTGCCATTAGTCGGGGGATGATTTTTATGAATTTTTTTTACTATAAAATAACACTAAATGTATTGACTTCGAGCTGAATTGGACACATTGTTGAGTTTTTGGAACTTATTAATTAAGGGTGGTTTTTTGGTAGCCAGCCGAGAAGTTTGGCGACCACCATCATTATGATAATTTATAAATTTGTTCTCGTTATTTAACGCATTTATATATTTAATTATAAAAGAAAGAAGATAGCAGTGTTCTCAGGAAAAGTTATTTGAATTTCCCGCTCAATGCAGTGACATCCACATACAATGTGTATAAAAAACAAGCTGTCAACGACTCCACAAATAAAAATTGAACAGCGAGGAGGACAGGGTAAGTAACAAAAACCTGATATTTTCACATTTTTTATTTCTGCATGTTAATTGATTTACGTCGAATGATTTTATATCGATGCCGAGCGAAAGCAATTCGTTTTTATATCTTTCAATTCACCAGAAATTCCATTTAAACTTTAAGGTTAGGTGGTTATCTTTTCCCTGTGTACGCTTCTAATTGCGATGTACTTTTTTTAGGACAAAACCCACCCATAAATATGGAGCAGTGGCAGGGCTTCCTGAGAGCGATTTGGCAGTTTGTTCTGCCTCCTCCAATAGCTGTTCCACCTCAACCTGCTCACCAGGTAGATATTTCGGAGCGGCAAGCAACACCATCGCCAGAAGAGCACCAGATGGTGCCCTATGTTGAGGTATGTTTATAATTAACTTATGAAATATGACTAGCGATAACAATCCCATATTCTGTCATGTTTCTATATCATTTTATTTGGCGAAAAATGATAAAAATCAATATAATTTTTCCTTGTAATTAAAATATTTTCATTACTTAACAGGAGGTGGCACAATAAGCGGCTGGAGGAGGCGAGCAAGCTGCCAACAATAATGTACAGGTAATAAACTTTAACAGATATTAATTTTTTTTAACAGTTTTAAATTTATTAAATCGATTTAAAAAATATTAAATTTTAAATATTTTTTTTAGCAGCCAAACGAACAAAATCCTTCTGCGTCTCAAAGACGTAGAAGAAGACGAGATTTCCCGATTGCAGAAAACCAGCTTCCCCTGCAAGATGGATCCACAAAAGGCCGAGGAGGAAGAGGTGGAAATCGAGGAAAGGGAGGGCAAAGGTTTCCAGGGCCAAAATATGTGCAAAAATATATTTTCATAAATGTATGAATAAGAAAAAAATTTTGGTTATTCTTCATTTCATCTTCGCCATAACAATTAAAAAAAAGAACCGATTCAAATTGCGGTAGCGCATATAGTGTCGGAACTTCACTCTTAATTTAAATTAACTTACGCATAGCAAGAATTGAAAAGAAACAGAATAGCAAAAGAATGGTAATTTAAGAAATTTTCGCGAAAAAAATTGTCAAAACTATCGTCTGTAAAGAAAATTCCAACTAGTACAATAGTTTTTATATTACTTTCGATAGAGATAAGGATTTTGATTTGAACTCAAAACGTATAAAAGTAATTAAATGACTTTCTTCCATTTCTTATGAAAATCGTTTTTTCCTCAAAGAATGATGTATAAAAATAATTCATAAAGATTTTCAGGCTTTTTATAAATGAATTTCCAGCGTTAGCGGCCTTGTGGGGATGTTGCACTGAGGATCTACAGTCTAAGGACAACATCAAAAAAAGAAATGGAACATTCCAAATCAAATTCAGGTTTAGAAAGAAGCCATAAGAGTCAGAATGTCATTGGAATGAATAATACAAAACTTGTCCCGAAAATTGGTTCACAAAGTTTTATTTATCTATTTTATCAGTCAGTATTTTGCGTTGCTATTTTTTCCATTGCTTTGACTAAAATTATTAAATCTGTATTTTGTGATAATTTTGAAATCAAATCGAATACACTGGCGTCACCTGCAGCCTAATAACAAAAAAATTACCAACAGCGAACTTCTTCACTGACGGAGAAAGATAGAAGTCAAACTTCTGCCGCGAAGCGTAAATGCATAGGTCGATATTTATGATTTTCATAAATACAATTTTTTCTTCCTTCAACTCTGTGCCTTACCACAAAAGGTCCTTTAATATTTTCCGAAAATTTTTCCGCAATATTTTAACTTTTATTTTTAAATATGGGTAAAAAAT
>CAKNXH010002116.1:126759-143032 GCA_932178445.1 Andricus quercusramuli | reverse complement strand
TAACCTCAAAAGCCTTGTAAAACCTGAGTTTCATCCAAATCGCAACATTTCTTTGAAATTGTGGTATCTGCCATTTTTTCCATTACTTTGACTGAAATTATTCAATCTGTATTTTGTGATTATTTTGAAATCAAATCGAATACACCTGGCGCCACATGCAGTCTAATAAAAAAAAGTTACCAACAGCGAACTTCTTTACCGACAGAGAAAGATAGAAGTGAAACTTCTGCCGCGAAGCGTAAATGCATAGGTCGATATTTAGGATTTTCATGAATAAAATGTTTTCTTCCTCCAACTCTGTGCCTTGCCACAGAAGGTCCTTTAATATTTTCCGCATTATTTTAACTTTTATTTTTAAATATGGGTAAAACATATTCATCTCAGGACTGACTCAATCAGCTGATACACTCGTCACATGGCCTTCGAGAAACCTCTAAAAAAGACAATTGACAAACTCTAAGCCCGAGCTTCACTTGCTCTCACTTAAAAAAACAACTGAGGATTGTGGAGGCAGAGTTTCACTTGTTCTTTCGCAAGGAGCAATTGAGGATCGCAGAAGCAGAGCTTCGCTTTTCCACTTTCGCGAGTTAATACATTTTCTTCTGTCCTTAAATCTATTGCGGTTCGGAGTACGGAAATATGCATTACACTAGAGTCCCTATTTGGCAGTTTCCGATTTCACAGACAAGGAAGTCCAAGGGGGCGAGAGAGAAGCACTGCTAGGTCAGTGGAGGAACTCCGCAACAACGCAGGAGTGTATGAAAAAAGCGGGAAGTATCCCCCGCGGTTAATCCTCTCGTCTGCTTCAGTCATTTTGTCAGTTGCAAATATGTCGCAGTAAATTCGCTTCAATATTTAGTTTTACGTAAAAAAAATGTCGAAGGAAAATAAGAGGAAGCGATTATCTTTTCAAGAGAAATACGAGCTGTTGAATGAAGTGAAATCTGGTGCTTCAAAACAGTCCATTTTACGGAAATATTATATCGCTGAGAATACCCAGTCATTTGTTAACTAATATTCAATTGTTCAAACAATTTTAATTTGGTTAAACATTTAAGAGTATTCTTAAAAAGCAAAGTAAAACATAAAAATAGGTCAATCATTCGAAAAATAGCAACAAAAAAATGTAAACAAAAAAATTGTTTAAGAAATTTTAATTTGTTCAAACATCTACGAGTGTATTCATAACAAATAAATTAGTACTTGAAAATATTGAAATTTGTCGAAAATTTAGTGAGAAAATGTTTCTCCTGCTTTTTTTAGGTTCATACAATATATGCTTGAACAAATACGTATTATTTAAGTAATTGTAAAATTATTGAAACAAATTATTTTATTGTTATTATTGATTACAGAACTCATAATGTCTAGAAAATACGTTCATTTCGCGAGTTAGCTGAATAAAACAAATATTTAAACAAATTTCAATGGTTTAAACAATTGAATATTAGTTCAAAAATGACTGGGTATTCTTAATTTACTGATCGATGATTATTTATGTAGAAAAAACTTTTAAAAAGCGTCAATAAACCGCAATATTACGTAAAATTCACATTTGCCTCTTATGAGGTTTCCTTTGGGGACCCATAAGAGTGGCTTAGAATTATTCAACCTCAAAATTTAGGATTGATTTTTATTCTCTTACAAATTCTGAACAGTACACTAAAACGCGGAATCATTAGTAACATATTATCAGGTTCAGATATTAGATTTACAAAAATCTGACTTTTTCCCATGTTGAATCAATGGGAAACTTCATGGTTTTTGCGTGACACCTAAATATTAACCGATTTTGCTCAAATTTGAAGATTTTTTTTTGGGCATTCGAACAAAACTGGGGGTTGAGAGCAGAGAAATTCGAGAAAAAAAAATCCACCAACTATAAATAAGAACCGCACTATCACGTACTTACTTAAAAATCGGTACTTTAATAAAGCTTGATTTTCGAGCACAAGAATTGTCACGTTCATTATGATCTAAAACCAAAACGGCGAAAATACCAACAACATATTTTTTTTGGGACAAAACTTTAACGGAAATGGTTTACACGGCCTTGAATGTTTATGGTTTGGAGAGTCCCGATATAGCCTCAAGACCATTGATGGTACCCCCGAGACGGCGGCTATCATCGGGGCTCTAGTGTAATCATAAGAATGTGAACGTCCGATTGAGTTTTTATATACATAAAAAAAAAAAAAATTGATTAGCTTTTCGAACTCGAAAGTTCATTGCCTCACTACCCGATTCGGGTAGTGTTTCTAGGTGGATAAATACTACCAGTGTGGGTCCACCACACCCACGACGGGTCAACAACACGCAGTATTCCCCGAACGGTCACCCATCCAAGTACTTACCGCGCCCAACACTGCTTAACTTCAGTGATCTAACGGGAACTGGTGTTTTCAGCGTGGTATCGCCGTTTTTATATACATACAATGTTCAATTTAGAAATCACTTCAAATTAACAGATTCAAAAATAAACGCCTTGATTTAATTTCAAAATCTTATTTAAGTATTCTTCCAGTGTGAAATATTCCATTTTAACCCTTTCAATTAAGAAATGTTCCCAATTAGAAAACAGAACAATTCTCAATATTAAACCATTCGAAACTGAATTTTCACAATTGCAGAGTGATACATTTAAACCATAAATGTTACATTTATAATTGTTATATTTTTTTATTTGCCATTTTAAAGTAAGGGTGTTGAATTTTGATCTGCAAATAACAATTGAACAATAAATAATTGAGAAAAAATTTGTATAAGTTTATGTGATATTTAAAAGTTTTGAGAAATTCAAAAACAATTTAAACGTAGAAAAGATTTTTAAAATTTTTGAACGTAATGTAAATTTAAAATGGGTTTTTATTTCGAAAAAGTACACCATTTTTAAAGAATGTTTAAAAATATTTTAAAACATTTCAAAAGAATGGAAATTTTTTTTCAAAAATGTGGAAGATTTTGAAGCAATTTGTTTGCAGGATTTTATACAAAATTTATGAAAAATGAGAATCTTTTTTAAAGATATTTAAAAGTTCTAAAAATACTTGAAAAATAATTGGAAAATATTTTTAAAAATTGAAGAGAAAATTGAGGTTTTTGTTATTTTGAAATTGAATTCTGACGTTTTTTTTTTTAAATGCATGATTTTATTGGAATTTTTAACAATATTTCAAAACATTTCAGAACATTCACAAAACTGTACAAAATGTGGAAGATTTTGAGGCAATATTCTTGCAGGATTTCGCAAACCTTTTAAGAAAACTTCAAGAGCGTGATGGAATATATTTCAAAATATATTCAAAATTATTTTTTTAATTTCTCAAAAATTTGTGAAATATTTTGAAACATTTTTAAATAACTGGAAATTGAGATTCTTGATGATTTCGAAATTAAACGTTGAGTTTTCATTCTAAAAAATCACATAATTATAGGAGAATGCTTGGAAATATTTCAAAATATTTCAGAACATTTAAAAAAATTTATAAAACTTTTTAAAAATCCTGGAACATTTCGAGGCTATTTTGTGGCAGAAATCTTTTTTTTTGAAAACTTAGGAATAATTTTAAAAGATATTCAAAAGTTCGAAAAAAATATCAAAAATAATTTGAAATGGTTTTTAATAATAAAAAGTAGACCGTTCATACTAAAAAACAAGCAAAACGAATAACTATGCATGAGTTCGTACATGCTTTGTCACACCACTACTCATATCTCGGGTCGCTTTTCTGCGGGAAGCAGAAGAGAATCACACCATCACCTCTCATGTTTGTACATCCCATGTATGCTCAGAAATTGCCTGATGATATTTTTATTCGTAAGTGTTTTGTTTTTCGAGCGCGATATTCGATACGCTCCCACTTCTCCGGCGATCTGATACATCTGTTTGTATACAAGACGGATCATCCATGAATGTTTCGCATTGAAAAATAGCAAATATGAATTTCAATAAGGGTTTATAATTTCTACTTAAAGAAGATAATTTCCAAATATTTGAGGCCATGTAACGAGAGGGTCACGTGACCAAGCTAGTCTTCGATTTTTCTTTGTCAAACTTACGTCCAAAAGAAATAAGATATCGCGCTCAAAGTTTGGGAAATGAAAGAGGAGACAAGAAAGTTCACGGATCTGCTCTTTTTTGGTGGAAATTTTGAAGAAAAAAAAATTTCCCACTGAAATAAAACTGGAAGCTATATCGATACTTTCCTTTTTGTCAACTTACGTCCACATGGAATGACATATTGCTCTGAAAATTTAGCACGCTAAGTAGAAGGCTCGTAGGAAGGCGGCTTTGGTCCGAAATATTTAGAATTGTGAAAAAAATAATTTTTAATTACTAATTTGGGAAAATACCGACCGTGCTGCAGAACACTGCAAGAAATTTTCAATTTTATCAATGGGCTAGATATGAGGTTTATATTTATCAAAGTGGGACAACACAACAAAAATTGGTCACAAACATTGTACAACTATACACAAATAGTGCCAAAACTAATTTTTGCACTTGAAATGCAAATAAACAAATTTATGTTTTTAGTTAGTGCGTTTCTGACATTTTGTGATCAATTTTATGATTTTTTAAAACAATTTGATAAACGCATTATCGGGGCATCTGTAGACGGAAAAAACTCGGAGGAAATTAAACTGAAAGGACTGAGATGGAAAAAACAAACTTTTTCGTCGACAAATAACCAAATAATGCATATATTCATTAAATTTGTGTAAAACATCATAATGTGTGTTATAATGTGTTCATGAAATTATCATTAGGTTCCCAACTAAAAACACCAACATCGAAAAAAAAAACAATTTTTCCATAGACAGATGCCCAAGTAGTGCATTTTTTTAATCAAATTTATTGTTGAAAAATATACAATTTATCAACCAATTATGAATTTTGCTAAAACTATCATAAAGTTCCCAATTAAAAAGACTGGCATCGAAAAAAAAAACGAATTATTCCGCCCACAGGTGCCCGAATAATGCATTTTTTTATTAAATTTGTTTAAAAAATCATAAAATTGATCAAACTTGAATTGTCATGAATCTTTCTGAATTCCAAAAACGTATTTTTGAAATCATGAGTCTGAAGTTTGCAACATTTACGAACAACGAAAGAATTTGTATTTCTTTTTAAAAAAGTCGGAATGTCTTTGCTGATAATGGCAGCATTTAATGCTAAAAGCACCCTAAAGAAGTTCAATCCCTCTAGCTCATGTGGTACCTACCCTAAAGTCTAAATAAATAAATCAATGCAGTAAAAAAAACGTTTTATAAAAATAAATAATATAAAGCGCGATATATTACAACCCTGAGTAATTTTACCTCAATATTGTGAGAATCGTCATTTCATTAAAAATTCATATTCACATTATTAGTTTTATTTACATTATTAAAGCATTAACTTACACTGTTCTCTGGATTTTGACGTTTCATAGTTTAATTGTGATAATAGAATTTACATAAAATAACCATTTTTAAATCACACAGACTTCAAAGTAACTTTATGTTCAGATGACAGCTGTCAAATTGAAAACAATTTCGTATATTTACTGTTTTCTATTTCAAATAGAAAAGAATTTTAATCATCTTGAAGTTAGCTTCCTTTCCTCTTATTTTCTCAGTTTTTCATGGGAGCATGATCAATAAAGTAAGGGATCGTCCATATATTACGTAAGACGTTTTTCTTTTGTTTGTATCGTTGTTTCTTTCTCAACTTCACAGCAATTTTATTCTCGTCTTCATTTAAACAAAAGAAAAACGTCTTACGTAATATATGGACGATCCCTAAGATTATGAATTTTGTCGACAGAAATTTCAAGATGAAAAATTAATTAGGCTTAAATAGTGTTGAATTATATAGAAAAAGATTTTGAGCATAATTTTCAAGAAACTTTTTTTGAAGTTGAACTTAGAAAAATTTCAAGTAAAAAAATTTCTAAGTCTGAGCATAAATTTTTATTCTAAACCCATCGAAACCTCCAAAGTATACCCAGATTCTTCTAACTGTGCGAAAAAAATGTTTTTTCATTATTTTTTCTAAGTCTGTAGACAGCATAAAGCCATCATAAAGACAACATGTGTGACTCGCGCTCAAAGTTCAAGTCTAGTGGTTCAATTTTTTTCTACTGCTCGCAACTTATTGTCCTAAGGACGTTTCTGAAACAGCTTTCGGAAATCGAACATCAAATATCGTTAGCCCACTGGGGAATGAATATCGCGGTTTATCATGAGTATGAGAGAGAGGGGGTTAGGGGATTCTACAATGCTTAAAAAAATGCATCATCTCTTTTTTGAATGATTCCATTTCAGCTCAAAATGATTTTAAATACAACTTATACAGAAAAGATCATTTTAATGAAGATCATGCAGAATTACATTTTTGTTTATTGCTTCTTCGTTGAAATCAAGAGTGACATGTATGATCTGCTTAGACTTAAGTTACTTCTCAATCGCAATTAAGAAAAGCAGTTCTTAAATAATTTGATATTAAATGTAATATTACAGACGTCAGCTTCAAATGCTTTTTGGTTAATATCACAGACGTTGCAATACTTTTCATGAATTTCATTCATACCTAATCACAACAAGCACTGATTGAATGGCTTAAAATATATTTTAAACTATCGTAAATGAACAGAAATAGTACTACCATACATTTTTTACAGTGACTTGCCTAAGCGTAATATACTAAAGCTCGATTAGGAGAAGCATCTGTTAAATTCTTAAAACGGGTGTTGATTAAATTATATAATATTAAAATAAATATGCAAGACCTCAGCTTAAAATTCTTTTTTTGTTAATATTATAGACGTTTTAGGTCTTTTTTTAATAACTTTCTATGCCTAGCCACAACAATCACTGATTAAGTTGTTTAAAACAGATTATAACCTTTTAAATTAACGAGAATAGTAACATAATATATTTTTTACGCTGACTGGTCAATGCTTAAGCAACTAAAATCTCAATTAAAACAAGCACTTATTGAATATATTTACAACGAGCTTTTACGAATATCCCACTTAATTCGATCGCCAGTCTTTCGCAACCAATCAGAGAGAGATTGTTCCACATGATTCTTTGTAGAACCGGGATAGCTTTTAAGCATCTCCTCTGCAATAAAAAAAGTCCATAAATAGTGAAATTAAAATTTTTTAATATTAAATTATAAAATTAGGAAAGAATTTTTTTGCTTATAATAGACTTCATATGGGATAAAAATTAGGATGCCACTTGTTTTCACGCTCATAGATTAATTTTTTATTCTAAAAACGGAAACCCTTTTTTTATGGATGATGAAAAAAACAGACAAGGAAAATGAGCTTCTATTACCAGGGTATTCAGCGATTCTTAGGAACGAAATTCAAGATCTTTTCCAGGTTTTCCAGGTCGAGAAGTCAAGTTTTTCCAGGTCTTTCTTTTTTTACATCAAATAATGAAATAACCATTTGTTATAGTTGTAAAAAATCAGCCATTTCATTTTTTATTGGCCAAAGATTTTTTAAGAAAGGAGAACCGTGAATAAACAAATTATTAATTTCTTGCGAACATAAGTCGTCTTTGAAATCCTTGAAATCTTTGCGAAATCTTTGAAATCTTTGTGAATTCGTTGAAATCTCTTGAAGTACTTAAAGTCTTTGTGAAATGTTGAAATTTCTGTGAAATGTTTTCGAATATTCTTAAATTTTTGTAAAATATTAGAAATCCTTGAAATAATTAAAATCCTTAAAATCTTAAAAATTCTTGAAATCATTAAAATCCTTGAAATCTTTTGGAATCTTTTAGAATTTTTATGAAATATTTGCGAAACCTTTCTTTGATCTTTGTTTGTGAAATCTTTTGTGTTCTTTTGAAGTCATTGACATCTTTGAAATTTTTTTTGCAAAATCTTTTGTATTCGTTTGAAATCATTGAAATATTTGAAATCGTGTGAAACCTTTAAATCATTTGAAAGTTTTAAAAGCCTTGTGAAATTGTTATGAAATATTTGAAATGTGGTGTACACGACTTTTTTAAATCTTCGAAATCTTTGTAAAATGTTCAAAATCCTTTTAAGTATTTCAAAATCTTTGGAATATTTTGATACCTTTTAAAATCTTTATTAATGTTTTGTACTTTGGTGTACACTCAAAAATCGAGTGGTGGAATCCTTGAAAAATTCATTATATGGCCATGGCTCATTCTAATTCTGAAACTGAATTGAAATCGAAATTTTCAACTAATAATTTTTATAATTTGTAAGTTGAATATACAAAAATGTTTACCTTAACGTTCCATATTAGCGGAGACGAAATTAAAAACTTATAGAATTATTCACAATATTAAAGTCTGTTCATTGCAATCTATGAAATAGTTGGTAAAGTCTACAAAAGATGTCTAGAAATCTGTTTATTTATTCTGTAACGAGTAAAAGATAAATTACAGCTTGATAATTTAAAAAAATTTCAGTTTCAAGATTTCTTCTGAACGAGAGGTTTCTTTCATAATAGACTAAAAGATTGAAATTACTTTTCGCATTTCAATAAAATAATTGTTTTAAAAGAAAAAAGTTTAAGGACTAGGACTGGTTTGTGAGGTCTGTTATATAAAAAACTTGTGATATTTATAGTTTTTAACGAACCTACGATGGTAGTTGCCATTGTTATATCTTGAAACTTTCGATTTCCCTTCTGTCCTTTCCAGGAGTACCCTCGAGCTAAAGGTGTTCGCAGAAGAAAATCCGTTGCAGTACGCTGGAGACGTCTCAAGGACGTGCCGTCCGCGCTCGAACTCATAATGCCAACCAATCGCGTGACCTGTCGTGCTGCTGCGGTCCGAGCGGTGACGCACACAAGTGTGTCGCTACTTACACTAGTTCGCAACACGCTTGAGTAGGGGCTGACACGGACCGTAGCAGCACGGCATGTGGCACGTGATTGATTGGCGTTATGTGCTCGAGCCCGGACGGCACGTCCGTGAGACATCTGCAGCACACTGCAACGGATTTTCTTGTGCGAACACCTTAACGAGTTTGTCATCACTACCGTCATGATGGCTCTGGTAGCAGTGGCCACATCTTTTCCACCTCGTCTACTTGTTTTCCTTCTCTGAAAGTAGAAGTTAAATGTTTTTGTGAAATTTATGTTATAGATAGGATCATAAAATGTATTATTGCAATTAACATTTTATAAGGAATATGTACTTACAAATTTCTCTAAAGCAAGGTGATTCGTTCGGCAGGTGTTTTTAAAGGCTCCTTGGGTAACGCCTCGTAATTACTGGATTGAGAATCGGATGTTCTCATATGAACGTCCCCTTCCGTCATGCTAATAACATGATGATTATTGTGTCCTTTAATTCAACTAGCGTATGACAACCATCTGAAAGCAATAAATAAATTAGTCTTTTTATTTTAAAATAATCTTCCAATAGAAGTGCGAAACATGCATTCCAAAGTAAATATCAATTTATTGAATCAAGCAATTTGCTTTAAAACCTACTTATAATAAATTTATCAAAATAATGTCTCTCTTACAACCATAGAATTTGGAAAACCAAATGAGAGGCTAATGAAAACTAATGAAGAAAAAAAATTAAAACTAACAAAACCAGTGGCCATTGCAGTTGGTGTGACTTTAAACCTTCTTTTAATAAAAAAGATTGCCTTAAGTAATCAATACTTACTACAGACACAATCTTCCCGACATTTATTTGGCAGATTTCTTCTTTTTGTAATGTAACAAGGAATTTAGTGTGGTCCAAGAATATTTACAATGATCTTCAATATTTAATATTTAATATCCAAGTTCAACTTGAAAAAAAAATCCTAAAAAATGAGTCTAAGATAGCTTTTTATTATATTTTAGATTATTTGAGCCTTCAAGCTTTAAGTTGGAAAAAAAAATTAACCACGGGAATTAAACTTTGAGTCTACATATAATTGAAAAAATTGTTGAAAAAACACTTTTTTCAACTTTCAAAACAGTCTGGGGTGCATTGTGGAGGTTACTTTTTTTCACTCACATTTTCACCCAGAGACTCAGAAATTTCAAATAGTCGAAATATTTCTCAGTCTAAAATAGTTCTTCTTTATATGTTAGATTATTTGAGCCTTTCAGTTTTGTGTTCGAAAAAAAATTAACCACGGGACTTTAAGCGAAATCACATATGAAGTTCTCATGTTGTCTTCATGATGTCTACATATAATCACTTTTTTTCACTTTTAAAATAGTCTGGGGTTCATTGTGGAGCATGTGTTTTTTTTTCACTCACATTTTTGAGTTGTGTAATACAAAATTGTATCGATTTTAGGGTTGGCGAACTTTATATCCGGAATAATTAACATTTTTTGCGTAACGTCGTAAAATGGTAAAGAAAATTAGAACTTACGTCGATGGACTACTATTTTCTGAAAAGAAAAACAAAATCTTTTAGGACGAATTATAAAGTCGTTAAAACAGAAATACGTCTTTTGAAAAAATCCATTGACAGTGATTTGGATGCTCTTTACCATTTCCCAAGAATTCATTTGAAAATATTTTTTATTTGAATGTTATTTTGGGGAAACTAAAAATCGGTGCGCTAGCGTTACGGAAGTCGCTACGGAAGTATCATATACCCTTAATAAAGATCTAACTTTAAAATCTAGGTATATTCCCTTCATTCAACATATTCATTCAAAATTATGAAAATCTTCCACAAGATGTTCTGAGGATGTCCTAGAAACTTCCTTGCGACATTGTCTGCAGGATATCCTTCAAAGGCATCATAAAGACGAAAAAAGGTCAGACATAGGACCTTTATAAGACATCTTTAAGCCATACGCGCCGGAGATTGCTTGCAATTTGACCATGAGCCTCGAAGAAATAAAGAAAGCAGGAAGAAAAGTATATATTTTTTAAAAGTAAAATTACCATCACCAATCGCCCGCTACGTGCTGGTGTAGTTATCTGATAATTTTCAATACAAAATAAAAATTTAGAATAACAAATTTTCTTAAGTTTTTGAACCCTTAAATTTGAGCTTCAATTTGATTTTAGGAAAGTATTCTTTACCAATTTTTTCCAAATGTTATGTAAAAGTAAAAGAATCTAGAGAATTTTAAAATTTTTCTTTTTATTTTACAAGATTTCATCAAATTTTCGAAAAAATTCGAGGGAGTTGAACAGATACTTAAGACTTTTAGAAATTTAGAAATATTTTAATGGATTTTCGGAAATATTTTCAAGTTTTAAAATATTTTACTTCAATAATTAAAATCTTCCAATTTTTTTTACGTTTTTATGAGATGACTGAAAAATTTCGAAAAATAAAGTTCTCGAAACTGGAAAATTTCCGAAAAAGGTAATATTCGAAATAGGAACACTATAAAATTCTGGAAATAAATGGGTTTTGTCATTAAATGTTACAATGTATCCTAATTATAACCAAGTTTAACTATTACTGGTACTGTCAAGATTACAGGAACATTTACCTTAAAATACTTTTATTTGATGAAAATATTTGTTATTTTATTCATTATTTTATTACTTACTGATTATTTGAAGAATTTTTAATTGGCTACATTCTAGCATTTTTAAATTCTGTAATATTCTAAACTGTCAGGAATTTTATTTTTCGGTATTTTTCAGAAGTCCCATTTTTGGAAATTTTTGAAAATGTTTTAAATTTTCTGTAAAAGTTAATTTATCAAAATAAAAAATCATGAAGAATGTTTCCAGAATTCTTAAGAAAACTCTTTATTCTATAGAAACTTCCTCGGAATGTTGAGACTTTTTTTTTTATTCTCTTTCAATCTTTCAAAATCCACAAAATTTGATGAATTTTTTGCTCGAAATCTTGAAATATCTACATTTTGTTTTAAATTCTTTGAAGTCCTCCCAAGGTTTACATTATTTTTCAATCACTGCAAAACTTACGAATATCCCTTGAACTTACTCGATTTTTTTTTCATTTAGTAATGCTGCAAAATTGAAACATTTTATTTAAAATCTTATACATTCTTTTTTGACATATTATAAAGTTATTTCAAATTTTTTTAAAAATTTGGCTTAAAATCAATTTTCAAAATAAATTCCTCATGAATCCTAAGAAAATATTTTCATTCTTTTGAAAACTTGCAAAATTCTCACAAAGCTTCTAATTTGTTTAACGAAATCTTCCAAAATCTACATTTTATTTCGAATTTTTTAAATCTCAACAAAAGAGAAACTGAAAACAGCTACCAAAAGTCATATTGACTGTGACGTTGCAGTTACAAGTTCCTTAAATTACAAAATTCAGATTATTTCGGTTTTTCTACTTAAAATAATTTAATTTGTTTGCTCGCGCCTATCCAAAAGCTGCGCGGTTTTCCAAGACTTGTGTTAATTATGTAAGATAGTTTAAGCATAAGGATAGATTCTGCCTGTTTTTCTTTTTTATTCTATGTACCTTTCGAAAACGAGACCATCCTGAAGAATCCTGATCCCTCCAGACCTAATGAGAGACTTCAAGAAGCAAATGGGACGCCTTTTGTCAATTGGAGTAGGTCAACCTATTTCAAATTTTCCCGCCAATCCTACTGCTGTGTGCCAACCTACTCCTGTTCTTCTGGTCGTACCCCAATATTTATTGAACATCTTGGAATGCTACTAGGATTCGTGTTTTCGTCCGACAATTGATTACCTAACTAACTTATTCGCCTCGGAGCGGAATTCAAGATCACTTTTATTGGGAAGGTTTATTGTCGATCCCCGGCAATGCGAGTGGGACCTCTGTAGCTCAGGCCCGGCTATCACTGGCGACATTTCTGGTGCTATGGTTCCTAATTTGAATTAAGTCTTAGCAGGACTTTAGTAGTCAGCTTGTTTGATCACATACTTCGGAGAGGACGTCTCTGACAGTAATTTAACATCATTTGGACGGAATTGGTTGACTAAATATCACCAAATTCAGAAGAGACAATTTTGGTGGACACAGTATTGCCCTTTATAGTCACATCCCTAAAAACTCATTTCAACTGTTCAAACTTCTCATAGTAACGCCAATCACGGAACACCATTTCGGACAATCAGGATGCAGCCGGTTGTCAAAGAAGGAACCGACGCCGGGAAAGAACTTATCTTTCGTCGAGCAGCTTTTGGAGTCGATCGTGTCGTCGAATTTATCGTATCAATTGTACAAGTAGTTTATAGTCGTTTAATATTATTAATTATCTTCGACCTGAGAGTTTTTGTCAACGCTTGGAGTTCCTCATTTAAGTAGAAGGTATAAATTCATGTTTAATAATCTGGAGGGAAATATTCTGTGAGACTGTGTGGCCCCTCTTGTTTGGTATTTAGTCGGATTTCCTTTAGAATATTTGGCACACATTCTTGGGATATTCCTGATTGGATTAATTAATTAATTAATTTAATTTCTTTGGTGACTGCCTAATATTTCTTTTGTTTCCATATTGTTGTATTGTTGTCACATGGTTACCTCAGTTAATTTCATTTCATTTTGTCTCAATATAAGTGAAATTCTGTCCACTTTGTCCCCCATTATTATTGAGAAATCCCCATATCAATAATTCTTATGTTTTGTACTTTATATTGGAGTGCATCCATTGCCTTTTAGTCCCAAGATATTGTATTTTAAATCTAAAATAATCCCCGAATTTTCCTACGTTCCAGATATTAATTGAATACGTATTTGCCTATAACCTCCAAAATTATCTCGAATTTGTGAATCTCAGTATCTTGTGTCGCCCATTTATCAGTCTTGGAAAACCGAGACGAAAGATCGCATTTAGTTTAAAATTAATTAGGTCCTCCATTTTGTATACATCTTTTGTCTTCTTCCCCCCTTTTACTCAATTGTTTCTGCCCTTCGTCTATTTTATCATAATCCTGTTTGTTAATCGAATCATGTTGTCATGGAAAAATAAATATTTTACGACACAAGAATAACTAATTTGTTCACAATTATTAGTAGATTAATTTAAATTTGTTTCAATTTCCGATTTAAAAGAACCAGCTCCTCTACCATTTTCCAGCGATGGGGCTGAGCTAGTCCATTCTTTAGTTTCCAGTTGCTAATTCTAATTTTTCATTTTATTTTAAATCTTGTTGAAAATTCCTCGACATCCATCGTTTTCGGAATCAAAAAAACTGAAGTCGAACGATTTTGTACTGGTAGAAAATTACAACATTGATGAAAATGAAACAGAAAACAATATTTTTGTTTCGAAATAATTCGGATTAGCAAGTGGCTATTCTAGCCAAGAAGACGGCAAAGATGATGAAGCTAATGCCCGCAACTCACAATCAGTCTTATCATCTGGCATTACGGAAATTGTGTCAAATGTGAATGATAACATGCTAGAATATAATAAAGAAACTACAGGAAATAAGGTATTCATTTTGAACTACAAATTTAATCTTTTATACGATGATTGAAATATAAAAGCTAATAATAATTTCTAAATGTGGCATCATGAAAACGTTTCGTGAATTTCATGTTTCAATCATGGTTCGGTAACTTTCCTAACATCCTTTGAATTTAACCGTTAGGCGGTGGAAATATTACCTGATAGTGGAATTTATATTCACAAAACCTCTCTAAAAGAAGCTGAAATAACTTCCTGGTCGCAAACACTTTTGGCTAGAAAGCAGATGTATGTCATCTTCAAGAAAGAGGCACAACAGATATGTTTTCTTACTGGAGAAGGGAGAAAATCAGAAGATAAAAAGCCTGGCCTCAATAAGAAAGTTGCATATGTAATATTACGTAAGGTTTCATTGTTCAAATTGTAGATTATTAACTTATCTTATTGACTTCAAAAACAAATGTTTTACTGAAGTTGGAAAATTTTTAAACAGAAATACAATTTTTTTAAACAGGATGCACTCTGAGTATGGCCATGTTTAGTAGCGACATATCGATAATGCAGAGGTAATTTTATGATCACTGTAGGTAATTATATTAATTATATCCTTTAAAAACGAAAAATTAAAAAACAAAAACTAAAAACTTTCCAGATGTGAAAATACCTTATTAAAACATGATCATTTATCATTATAATTTTTTTAAAATAGTTATCCAAGAAAGATGCAATTTTCATTCAAAAAAGATTTTATTGACCTTTCCATATCAAAATATGATTTTTCTACCTGAAATAAATTTTCTATGAAAATAGTTGAATTTTCGACCCAACGAGACTAATTTTCAACAAAGCAGTTGAATTTTGAACCAAAAAGGATGACTTTTTAACAAAATTGTTCAATTTTTAACCAATCAGTAGCATTCCTGTCCAAGAACGGTGCAAGTTCTACTAAAATAGATACATTCTTTAATTAAAGACAAATTTACAACAAAAAAAAAGAATTGAGTTTTCCTTCAAAAAAGAATTCAGTTAAATTTTCAACATTAAGATATGTATTTTTAACAAAAAGTAAAAATTTGAATTTTTAACCCAAAAAGACGAATTAAAAAAAAAGCATTTGAATTGTAAGCAAAAAATTATGGTTTTTCAACAAAATTGTTTAACTTTTACCAAACAGTCGCATTCTTCTCCAAGAAAGATCCACCTTCTATTAAAAAGATTAATTTTGTAATTAGAAAGACAGATTTTTAACAACAAAAAAGTAGTTGAATTTTCATCCAAAACAGATTTCAGTTTAATTTTCAATACTAACTGTTAGATATGAGTTTTAAAAAAGGTAAATTTTCGACGAAAATGGTTGAAGTTTCAACCAAAAAAGGCGAATTTTTAATGAAACAGTTGCATTTTTATCCAAAAAAGATGCCATTTCTATTAAAATTAATTAATTTTTTAAATAAAAAGACAAATTTTCAACAAACCAAAAAGTTGAATTTTCAAAGAAATAATAAAATTTATAACTCAACAGATAATCTTCAAGATGAAGCAAAAAAAAAAATAAATACAAGGCAAATAAATTACTAATAAGAATAATGTATGACTTAATATTCAACAGCCAGAATGTTGAACTTGTAAAATTTTTAACCTAGAATCTTTTATAAAAGGGAATAAAAATATTTAATGTTTATTCTTCTTGACAGTTATTTCGATTTATAGAAATTCACTGACTTTTAAAAGAATTTTTTTGTAAATTCCCTGATTTTTCCCTGACCAATAAAATTCCCTGACTTTTTTTAAAAATTGTTGTTGGCTAGGTTCGTTTTTCACTAGCAGATTTCTTTGACGCGTACACTTAAATTCATATGAAATTTATGTATACACTTACTGCCAGTTATTTGTTTTACTTGCGAATTTCCAAAAATTACGTACATGAATGAAAGACACCCCCCC
>CAKNXH010002116.1:67410-126659 GCA_932178445.1 Andricus quercusramuli | reverse complement strand
CTAAAAAGCAAACATTATTTGAATAAAAAGTGTTAGCAAAGACCGAATCCATTTCAAATCAGGCAGGTTCTACACTTGAAGCTGCAGAATCTCTCGGGGACCAAATATGTTGTTTTTTAGAGGAAATTAGGCGATATCCGTGAGGAAAATAAAAAAATCTTTAAAATTAACCCAATGACGGCAGTTTTTCTAAAAATGTTAAAAGTCGATTTTCTCAAAAAACCCACATTGATATTGTTTGCTATTTTTTTCAATTTGTACTATCATAAGGAAAATACCTTGTGAGTTTAATGCTGGCTAAATAACTTTTGTGGGCAGGAGAATTTTTTTGCATAAAATCGAAGTTTCTCATTTTTATTGAAAAACACAACAGATACAAAGAAATGTTGAGATAATAGTTTGCACATTTAAAATAGTTCTACAGAAAGTTTTGTTGCGCATTTATGATATCTTCTACCATAAAAATAAAAATATATATATTAGCTAACAAATGACTGTGTATTCTTAAGTTACTGATAAATGGTTACTTATTTTTAAAAAAACTTTTAAAAAGCGTCAATAAACAGCAATATTACGTAAAATTCACATTTGTCACTTATGGGGTTTTTTTGGGGACCCATAAGAGTGGCCTAAAATTATTCAACCTCAAAATTTATAATTGATTCTTATTCTCTGATGAATTCTGAACAATATAATGAAACACGGAATTATTCGTAACATATTATCGTGTTTAAATATTAGATTTACAAAAAGCTGACTTTTTCCCATGTTGAATCAATGGGAAACTTCATGGCCTTTGCGAGACCCCTAAATATTAACCGTATTTGCTCAAATTTGGAGATTTTTTTTTTTTGCATTTAAACAAAACTGGGGGGTGAGGGCAAAAAAATTCGAAAAGTGAAAAATAAGGGCCACCCTAATGCCCAAGTATCAAATTGGGCTAGAAAATCGCATCAAAACTTCTCTATGGCAAAACATGTTTTCGATATGTATTTCAGAAAAATACGACATTTTCATGCTCCTTTTCGTACCCTCTATGCGTGCATTTCATCTTTACTTCAAATATCATAAAAATTCTTTTTCATCTGCTTAAGTTTCTGCTTATTTAGTTAAAAAGAAAAATGAAAATTTCGAAATAAATGATTCAATTGCAATGCAAGATATGGCAAATTCCTGATATCTGCATTCAGAATAAAAAATACATTTATTTTCTTGTTTTCAGTTTTAAATGTTTTCATGTGGAAGCCTGAATGTTTTAAAGCTGAATAATTGAAACTTGAATGTTTTACTATTGTGTACATTGAATATTGTATGTTTTTCAATTCGAGGCATTGTAGTTTGATTGTTTTTAAATTGTGAAAATTGAAAATTCATTAATTTCTTTCAATTGTCACACAGCCTAAAGCACCTAATTTTAATTTTGATTGAAAATTAATTTTTTGACCAAAAATTACTCATAATTTGAAATAACATTTGCTAATTTTGAAGGCTTTAATTAAAAATCATTTAACATTGAAGGCTTTTAAATGGAAATTATATCATCGTTATCGGTTATATTCGATTGTGTTCGACTTCGCAAGCGTTCCTCATTTGAAATATCAATTCAATATAAGTTAACAGTTATATATTTGCCAAGACAAAGAAAGTTTTTAAAGTAAGTGAAAATTTAGCACAAGTTTCTGGAGTTAATTTTTACATAGAATTGATTGGCGCAGTTTACTTCTAACCTAGGATCAATATTGATTAATTTGTTCCAAATTATTTTATAAAAAATTGCTATAAGAAAATTAAAATGTAATACATATTTCTTTATCCATTTTAAAGAAACATTGATATCATCCTTACTTAATACGCCGGAATGTGAAATATTGATTGGAAAAATAAATACTTACCTAATTACAAAATTAGCATTACAATTGATTTTTGTGGCAAACCTTTAATATTGTCACTAATTTATTTTCAGTACAAATAAAGTAAGGATTAGAATTTCAAAATTATTATCATTGTAAACTAATTTGTTATTTTGTAAATCATGTCAAAATCCCTGCTTCTACTTTACCGATGTTTTGAGATAAAAGGGAGAAGCTGCAAGGATAATACATTTAAAATCGGTACCCTTAGAGCTGCAGAGCAGCGATTTAGCCTACAGAGAAAGAGTAGAGGAAGGTAGTACGCAGAGGGCAGTAGCTACGGACCGCACGAAAGTAGTTGCTATATATATACATTTCCCCCACTCCGCCACCACTTGCCGCATCTAGGTGTATAATATCTTTGGTGCGACTCAATTACATACTTAAATCAAATTTTTACGAAAACAGAACGCATCAACTACATTATGCTTGGCTAGCGTGTCATATCTCCATTTAAAAATATATAGAGATACGACACTCTAGCGAAGTAAAATTAAAGTTTATACACTCTGTATACGGAAAACTTTTATAGTGACTTATACTTCAGGACAGTCGATGTATAAACTATATAGAATTTTTCCGCCTGGGTATCTTGTTAGGGGCTGTAATGGCCTTTCAAAGACTGGTGACAAATTTGTTTATCGTCCTACTGATGCCAGTTTACACTATTCATCATGAGGAAGTCCAACAAGGTGTTGACGTACCTTTAACTATCTTATAATCTCACTTGTATGAATTTTGACCTGTTCATGATGGAGCAAATCTTACTTAAATGCCTTTATTGCCATAATATTTCATATCTAAACAAGTGAC
This sequence comes from Andricus quercusramuli, assembly GCA_932178445.1. Lineage (NCBI taxonomy): Eukaryota > Metazoa > Arthropoda > Insecta > Hymenoptera > Cynipidae > Andricus > Andricus quercusramuli. The sequence goes on along the minus strand of CAKNXH010002116.1, from coordinate 123,936 downwards.
AATCAGGAAGGGGGATGAGCATAAGACGCTTACCTACCCGTGCCTAGGCATATTGTCTTTTATTTCCAAAAATGTCAATACGCTAATTTCTTTTGGTTAAAAAAAAAAAAGAATGTGGATCAAGAATATATCACTATAGGTCCAATTAGCACTACGCCATGAAATGTTATTTCCCATTTTTCCTGTAAACAAGGAAATTATTATGCAAAATCACAAAATGACGTTAATTCTCAACTAAGAGAGATGACTTTTTTAGTTTCCATACGATCAAAAATGGAGTTTAAATCACAGAGGGCGAATTTTGAACCAGTTAAAGTAAACGCAAAGCAGCGAATTTTCAAATAAAAAAATTTTTTGGCAACCAAGGAAATTAATATTGTACCAAAACAGTGGAATTTTTAATGAAATACATCAATTTTCAACAACATATGAATTTCCAACTAAAGTAATCTTGTTCTTGAAAAAAACTTTTCATACAAATTAATTTGGCATGCTTTATGAGCCAATAGGACACTTTTCTAATTTTTGAAAATCTGAATCTTCAAATTAAAACTACTTTCACAAATTCATATGTTTATACTTAGAATTTTTTTTGTGCATCACAGATGTTTTTTGTGGGACTCAGTACAAAGTTATGAGTATTTGAATTAAAAAATTTGAAGATGCTCATAAGGAAAATTTTTGTTAAAATTATGACGTTTTTCAATTAAAAAGTATATCCCAGAATGGCCTGCCCTGTGCCCGCTTCTTGAAAAGAAGAGATCAGTTCGGACTTACTTTAGATCTGGAAAATAGTATAAATAATAGTGCATTGGAAAATTAGCTTTATTTTTTAAGCAAAATTTCCAGTTTTCTAATCGAATATTTCGAAAGTATTAGAAATAAACTTCAATGTTTAGTTAATATGAAACAAGACGAAATTTAGACAAGATAGTAAAAGGAAATTTGTACTTATCTGATTAAACCATTAATTTCATCTTTTCACTGGGCGCAGCTTAGGTCGGAGCCGCCAAGGCTCAGTTAAATAATTTTAAAGTTTTTTCGAGCGCCAGCCAGTTTTATGAAACTGGCAAAATATTCAAAATAGACGATAATTGACATATTCTACATTTTATAAGCATGAGGCAAACTAGGGAGAGATTCGATGGGCAGATCCAAGAAATTAAGAGAGATTTTCCAAAACATACTATATATTTTTCCAGATAGAACTATTTACATTTGTCGATACTCGCTTACATCCGCCACGTCAAATTCACAAAATTGTCAAATTCGCTCGGGAACCGACTCCTCGAAAAACAAATAAAACTTTATAAGACAAGCGCACGCTGGCAATGTTTACGAAAGGGTGAGTGTCCTGCGTTTTTCTCGTGATTTTCCGGTCTTCAAGGCGCATTCCCACCATATGACTGCTAATTCATGATGCGTCGATATGTAGGGAATCGTTCCGACCGACAAATTAAAATTTGAAACCAATTATCATATAGAAATTTCCGATACATTTTGATTCACCCTGTGCAGAAATTGCCCAACTTATTCCCTAGTTCCGATCTGGACCCGATCGGATTTTCCACATGTGGCCGCAAGGGGGCAGATGGTGTGGCTCGCGTCGGAACCACGTCGGGTTAGGTTAGACAAGATTATGTCAAGTTTTGTGTCAACGTCGTGATATTATTTTGTTTATATCGAACTTAAAATGCCAAAAGCCAAAATTGCATTGCGAGTTCGAAAGCACAGAATTGTTGGTGAGATTTCTTATATCCACAATGAAGATGAAGGTAAGTTTTCATTCACTAGATTCAACATAAAATCATGAAACTTACTCCAAAAAGTTGAGCATTTTATGTCCCTGTCAGTTATAATATATGTTCCTTGATTAATTATTTTTTTCTAAATATATCTGAGCAAAGTACTCATATCAGGATACAATTCAAAACAGTTTCAAATTTTTAGACGACTTCGTTTAGAAATTAAAATAAAAAATGTTTGAAAAATGTCATGTTATGCGATGTCCCAGACTACAAATTTAAAAGGCCGTGGCTATTTGTACCGAAATTTCGGTAGAAATAGCTGTATTTTTTCGGTATGCGTAGACACTTCCAATTTAAAATAGAAAATTTCTAAATAATAATAAAAATATTTTGTAAAAATAATGTTGGCCAATGAAAATCGATTGATATTAGTTTCGAAAGATGATTATGAAGTGATAAGTTGGATATTTTACAATTAAAGATGCGAAAAAACTCTCCAAAGTCTGCCCCAAGTTTTGTGTTTTACGATTTTGCTTAGGGTGACCAGAAAAAAACACTTTTGGTTTTCTCAGGAGTGAAGGGCAAATAATGGTAGTTTATGCAATTGTAGAAGCTAGATTTTTTTTTCTTCAATTTTAAACAATATTTAGAGGTGGCCCATCGACTTTGAAAGTTGTCATTGCAAAAGCTGACAATTTCAGTAAGTGAAGAGTTGATCGTAAAAGTGCAACCCCAGCTCTTTTCATCGATGTGACTTTATAACAGGATTAGTTAGAGTCCCCTGAATTATTATTATCCACTTTTCTGAAAAAGGGAAATATGACTAAAAAAAACTTGCTGAGAATGGGACTGCTTTATGAGTTTATGGTGTCAAGACCCACTGTGATGGACCTTTATGGCTGAGCTAATGAGCGCTCCGCCCCGAAAATTAAACAGCTCAAGTCGTAGACCTGTCAAATTTCAAAAATTTACTCAGATTTGTTTTCATTATTGCACGCTTATTTATACTTTTCCTAATCTGCTTTTTCAGAAAATGTGATCTTCAACCTTCCAGGAAAATATTCTTAAAATTTCAATATAAGGTATCTATTATAAGAGCCGTTATTAGTCTTTGAAAACAGTAGAAAACAGTGAAAATGGCACTTTTCAAGCAACCGTAATTAATGCTTTTTATGAACTTTTAATTAAAAGAATGTTTTTATGTGGATCCTGAGAACCTCAAGAACAACATATTGAAAGTTCAAATTAAAAAGTGGATATCTTCGTGGTTAAAATCTTTAATGAAAAAAAAGTTGAGTTTACCCATGTTAATTACATAAGAACTTCAAAGGCGATGGGCCACCTCTAAATATTGTTTAAAATAAAAAATAAAAAAATCTGGCTTCTACAATCGCATAAACTACCGTTATTTGCCCTTCACTCCTAAAAAAATCAAAAGTGTTTTTTTCTGGTCACCCTAATTTTGCTATGTTATGATAAAACTCGAAGATCACAGATTTTTATCATATTTTTAATCATTTTTGGCTGTTTTTAAAATACTGTCAAAAGATTCTTCAAATCTTTATATTGTCAAGGGAGCGTCCATAAACCACGTAGCCTGTTCTTCTTTTGTTTGAATAAAGACGAAAAGACAATTGCCGTTAAGTGATAAAGGACACAACGTTATAAACAAAAGAAAAGCAGGCTACGTAGTTTATGGACGTTCCCCAAGTTCGAATGTCATGCATTGCGAATTTAGTGACCTTTGGGGTTAGGGATGTCCGACTTGATTTTTTCATCTCAAACTCCCCGAAAATTATTTTCATCTTGCTATGCATTCACATGACTTAAAAACATTCAGAACTCAAGTAAGGTTCCACGCTTATTACGCAAAAACATAGGTATAGGAGTTATTTCCGTATAGAATTCATAACCATCACAAATATATACCTTGATCTATCTATTTCGTTTTTCATACTCTCTTGGGTTGGTTGTCTTTAAAAAAAGCATATTTTAGATGGAATGGAATAATTATTCTTTTCGGAAATTTCGTGGTCTAGTATGGTCAACTTTTTGGCAATCACTCACGTAATTCATCAAAAAATATCTTCCTTTTTGTTGTAATATATGGTTAATAATAATAAGAAGCAATGCATTGCGATGATAAAAAATAGGATAAATCGATAATTGTAATGATAATAATATCAAATAATTGTAGATGACGATGAAGAGGAAGGAAGAGAAGTTTCTGTTTTGCAAGCTGCTGATGAAGAGGAAATTCCAGTGGAAATGGAACCCGAGGATTTTCAGGAAGTCTTAGAGGAAAATGAGAACCCTATTGCTTTTGATGAATCCCTCGGCAACTCAGATTCAGGTAATAAAATAGATTTTTATTTGAAATATTTTTTTATCAACTGTAATTTGGAGACAAAAAATATTATTTTGGGTATGGGACGTGATTGCGTTTCATTTCTCTATATCGAATGTTAAATTTTACAAAATGAATCTCTTAGTAAAAAATTATAATTAATGTAATTTATTTTTAGATTCAATAGAATCGAATAGTTCTACAGACTACGAAGATGGGTTTGAGGACGGAATTCTAGAAGTTGTGGAAGATGAGCCAGACGAAGTGAAACAACTTCTAGAATGGGCAGTTGCAAACGGAATAGAGCAAGTGGATCTTGATCAACTTTTGAAAATACTACGGCGCAGACTCCTACCCGAATTACCGAAGTCCGCCAAAACCTTTTTAGGCACAAGCTCAGCAGAATATAATATTCAACAAATGCTAGATGCAGATGGATCCATTGGAGAATATGTATACTTTGGAATCAAAAAAGGACTTAAGGAATGCATTGATGTCAATGTATATACCAAGGCTACAATATTCCTACAATTCAATACTGACGGCGTCGCTTTAACGAAATCCGGAGAAAAAGGATGTTGGGTAGCTTCAGCAAAAATTCTCTACAAGTCTGATATTTACGTTTTCATGTCAGAATCCATTGCTTCGTTTGTGATATGCCTGCTCGAGCATTTTTGAAATGCACGAAAGGTCATGGCGGCTTTTATGCTTGCGAGAGGTGCGAAATTCATGGTATCAAGGCCAACAATGCAACAGAATATCCGCTTATAGATTGCGTTGAGAGAACCGATCTGGCATTTCGACTTCAAACGCAACCTGGTCATCATAAAGGTGTATCACCACTATTGCGAATTCGACCACTGCTAAATATGATTTTTATTTTTGTTCTTGACTTCATGCATTTTTTTTGTGAGGGCGTCATGAAGCGACTTATGAATCAGTGGTTTGTAATTGCTGGGCGTGCGAAAGTTGGTCGGCGATTGAAGAACGAAGTTTCTAGAAGACTTTTGATGATTAAAATATGCATTCCATGTGAATTTCAAAGAAAGACCCGCTCCTTAAAGTTACTCAATAAATGGAAAGCGACAGAATTTCGGTTTATTTTGTTATATTGTGGTCCGATAGTTCTACTGAACATTATAGACGTAAGCCGTATGAAAAACTTTTTACTGCTACACTTAGCTTGCAGAATATTGTGTAACGACAAACTGATAAAAAAATATCATCAGCATGCGAAACTTTATTTACAGAGATTTTTTTTGGGATTGAAGGAATTGTATCCGAAAATCCAAGTAATGAGCATGCACTGCGTAATTCACGCTGCTGATGATATAATATTCACGGGTTGTAACTTCAGTAGAATTTCTGCCTTCTCATTTGAAAATTTCCTTGGGAAACTGGTAAAACTAATTCGTACACCGTTCCAGCCGTTGTCCCAAATTTGTCGCAGACTCCACGAATTATTTACAATAGAGCCTCTAAAACCACAAAAACCTTATCGAATTCAAATTCTAAAAGCCGTCGACGACCAAGTGTTGAAATTGAGATATAAAGAATATATTATAACAACTACATCTCCTGATAATTTTGTAATGCTACGAAATAAAAAATTGTTCAAAATTAAGAATATGACACGTACACCAGAGGGTATACAAATCGAGGGAAATATTTGGAAGGTGAAACGATCTCTGTTCTTGTATCCTACTGATTCCAAAGACTTGTGCATGTGGGAGCTTCGTCATGAAGAGCAAAACACAGTATTCAATTACAATCTTACCGATGTCAAAGTAAAAATGATAAAACTGTCACTAAATTTGAGAGAAGGTGGAATGCAGCGAGTATACACTATGCCTCTTCTACATCATTAATTTGTGATGTGAATCTAACTTAAAATATTACTAACTAAAGACTAAAACTGAAAATAGTTTTAGTGTTGTATACAACTTTTGAAAAAATAAAAGAAAAAAATCAAAAACTGTTTAGAAAAAATGTCCCATTTACAATTATTCATTTGTTTCCACCATAAAATTCTAAAATAAAGTGAAGACTTCAAACTTCAAAATAATTTATGTTGTACATACATTTCGAAAAAAAATGAATAAAAACGAAAAAATTTTGGAAAAGAAAGAAGAAGTTAAAATAATTCATTATCTCAAAGTAAATGTTTGAATTGAATTTACCGCGCTTATCTCGAAAGATTTCGATTAGTCGATTGCTCGCATTCGATTGTTAGCAATGAAGGTACTGTACCACTGTGAAGATAAATAATGGTGAAAAGTTCTTTGTTGTATGGTTGCATTTTGGATCCTCTTCCAGAAAAATATTTTCAGCTTACAAAGATATAGGTAAGTTTTCCCAAACAAATTGATTATAAATAAAAGCATTAAAATTACAGTAATGTTTTCAATCAAGTTCGCAATTTATTTTTAGCTTCGGAAGATTTCCAGCAATGAATTCGATAAAATGTCGTCATTTTGAGCGCATTTTATATTTACTTGAATAAAGAAAATGTTTTGAAGCTTTATAAAATTTTATATTTTCTTGCTTATATTGTGAAAATACATATTACTTTATACAAAATATAAATATTCGGATTAGTAACGTTATAGATTAAATGCTTTTAAAATTTTCTTGAACATAACCTCACTTTTTAAATGTCATTCCACATGTGAGTTAGTCAAACAAAAATTATAATAATTTTCTTCCGATATACAACTCTTAACGATAAATTCAAGGAATAAAAAAGTTCAATGATGTAGAATATTAAAAAATTATAGTATTGTAAAATACTAACTGAGAGTGAAAAAAATATTGAGTTACATTATTTAATCTTATGTTTTCTTCTGTATTTTCAAGGAAATAATGTTATGCTTTAAATAAATCATATTTTTAATATGCACTCTCACGGAAATTGAATTTAATGAAACATGGTCGTTTTCAGTGTGAACATCGGAAAATGAATCTAGAACTTATACGTCCATTCCAATTAGTGGAATTTATTCAAAAAGGCCCTAAAAAGGTGAGACGTGTGGACTGCGTTCCAACCAAATGGATACGCTATAAAGGCATTAAAAAAAAGACATGTCTCAAAGTTCATGCCTCCACCCTACGACACCGATAAAACGAATGCCATTTTATATAAATTGGTTGAATGCGAGTTAGACGCTCCTTATCATTGGCCGGAGTACACTATAAAGCTTGTTGGTGATGGACGTGAGTAATAATAGAATATTTTTTAAATAATTGGATACTTGTCATTTTTAAACTGATTTATTATAACTTTTTCTACAGAAACGTATGCTGAAGCAGTGGAAAGCTGAAGAAGCTAAATACCCAGGAGTTCGTTTACAGCAGTGGTTCCGAAATGCATTCAAAAGATAAAGCTGCTGCTGTTGCCAAGGAAATTAAAGCGAGAGAAAACCTTCCAAATCTCCAATCGATTATGGCTGTACCAACCCTTAAGAAAAATTTTGCGCCACGCAAGAAAATCCTACAAATACCTATTGAAGGTAATTATTGTCTATTTTCGAGTATCATTGATTTCCCTTAGCCTAACTAAATCTTCAATATAAAATTCGAACAAATTATTCAGTAATTGGTAAAAGGAAATTTAATGCTAAAAATGATTCTTCTCTTAAATTTTCTGGTACCTTTTTCATTTTATATGTACACTGAGGACAAATAACTTTTGAATATAAAGCGTATTCTATTACTATCTGCCAAAAGCAGATACTATAGGTTTCAAGTAATATGCTCTGGAAGTAATAGCATCGCTGTTGAATCAAAATCTACTATTTTTCAATGAAAGTTTTTGGATTTAAATCAACAGTGATACTGAAAATTCTATAGTATATTATTATAAATCAATAGCATCTGCTTTTGGCAGATCGCAATAGCATATGCAATAGATTCAAAAGTATTTTACTCTCAGTGTATTGATATTCCAAATGGATTTATTGATAATTATAGTAAAATAAGATAATGTATTTTTAAGACAAAACAATTCGTCGAGTATTTTCAAATATAGAGTTTGCCACCGGTGAAGAATTTAAAGCTAATACGTTTTTAACCTATGTTTAAAAAAAAAATATTGCCTTTTTACGTTTCAAAGGCTTCAAAGGTTATCCAACAAAAAATAAACCAAAAATTAAGTCAACGGCTGCGCAAGACGGTCAACAATATTTTTAAGAAATATTTCTCTAAAACTGTAAGCAGCCAGTTCACAGCTGTAAAAAGAGTACCAATGAAAGAAGTTTTCAGAGAATACCACATGTGCACGTGCATTATCGGTAAGCAAATCAATAGTATTTTGTGTAATCTTTATTCTATGAATGATCATTGTTTCTTTTCTATTAATTTAAAAAAAATTTCAGATGTACTTGCAGAGAAATATAAATGCTCAGAGGAGGAAGTTATTTCTGACGTCAGCACTGTATTGAGTAACGTTAAGGACTGGGACGAAGGCAGAAAGCAGAGACCAAGCGCAGCACCAGCATCAACCTGATTAAAGTGTAAAGTAAAGTTCTCGTTTATATTCATAAAAATCGAAAAATGTTGGCAACATAACAATGATCTGCATTATTAAATGAAATTTGAATGTTTCAAACTAACTATTTATTGTTCTTAAAAAAACCTTTTTAATTTTACTATTCATATAAATAAAAAATTACAGGGGCCATATCTGGGCCACATCGGGCCCCCATTTTGGAGGCCTAGATGTGGGCCCGATCGGGTAGGGCGTTTCATTCCCGGTCTGGCGCTAGACAGATTACCCTATCGGGGCCACATTTTGCCAGATCGGGGCCCGACCGGCGCCCCACCAAAATTTCTGCACGGGTCAACTTGACGTCTGCGGGAAATTACACTGTTAGAAAAATCTGTATGAGATTTAATATTCATGTGTGTAAAGCAAATATGCACTACCGCTACTGGAATGTAACATACATGGGTGTAGTGAATTTAATATACATGTGTATTAAATTTAATATACATGTGTATTAAATTTAATATACAGGTCGGTACAGCAGTGTGCGTGAAAACTCAAAGTGCTTTCATTTCTTTAAATCTTGTCAAATATTCACAATTAAATTAATAATCTGGACTTCGTCGCCTGAATTGTTATTTATAATGAAAGTGCGACGTACGGTTGGAACTTTTTCCAAAATCCAGTCTAGATAGTAGAAATTTAATGCTAGTACAGTTGATTGTAGGTTAGGTCTGTTATTCGTTTGCTTAATTGATCTTTTCGACTTAAAATCCAGTCATATTTTTGATTCACTGGAAGAAGGTATCATGTTTTATTATTTAGAGTCGAAAATTCATGTTGAACTTATTTTGAATTTGTGTAAAATGAAATTATCTGATTTTTCTTGTAAGTGATTAACATGAAAGTATATGAAGTTTAATATACACGCTCTTAATGGCGGTTTCATATGATTGATATATTAATTTTATACACATGGGTATATTAAATTTAATACTATTTTTAACAGTGTAGGTATTAAAATTATATTCCTGTCAAAAAGATGTTCTTCTTCAGTTTATAAATTATCGAAATTCCTATTTATTTATCGCACGATTCTTTTCCTCTTTTCTCTCGTTTTTCCATACGTTGAAAAATCAATTGTTTTGTAGAAAATTCGTATCTCCAGCTCGAAAATTCAACAAATTGTTAGCGAATTCACACGGTTGTCACGTACGACCTAATTAGAATTTTTTTCCCCCTCTAAGAAAAGGACCCGTAAATAAATGCTGCCTAGTATCAACACGCGGGGGGGGAGGCTTCCCCTAAACTGAAGGAAGGGCGAGAGACTCGACTTTCCTTTTTTTATTTTTTTTGTGGGTCCGTACCCCTACTCTCGGACTGAGAGTTGTTGTCCCGGAAATTTAGAAATTAGACGGTTTCACGGGGTTGCCTGAATTTGAAATGAGATTGAGGTTCCGATGTTTTACGACAAAAATGAAATTTATTCAAAGCACAAAGAAAATGTGAACATTATAAAAATAGTAGAAAAGAGCAATGCAATATGATAGGGCACATTCTACAATAGGTAGGATGTGTCAACAGGGGATCGTCCATATATTACTCACCAATTCCCCGTCTTAAAATTACCGCTCGTCGGATAGGAAAAGGAAAACTAAGTCCAGAAGTGACTTCCGAATTTTCTTTCCTTAATAGAGCGGGCGAGAACCTTCATTTTTTCGGGGGTCTATTAACCCACTCTAGTCTTTTAGGGTATTCGCGATACACACAAACACGCGCAAACACCTGTCACCTTCCGTCAGTTCGCTTTCACGGGAGGTAGAAATTATATCTACTTCTCGTAAAGGTGAATTGAAGCCTTCCGAGAAAATTGCTCCTTTTCGTTTTGAGATTCGAAAAGGGGCGAACTTTTTCTAGACTAAACTCAAATTTTGTTTTCCGGCGGCTCATTCCCGTTACGTGGTCGAAAGTTAGAATTCCAGTGCCAAGGATAGGACGTGGTTGCGTCTTACGGACTAAGTTTTTACCGATTAAAACTTCGTTTGGTTCTTGGTCCCAAATTCGGACGGACAAAAATCTGAGTAGTTCTGGCCCGTGCCAGGTTGCTCAGGAGACTGCCTTTACTCCCGTCGGATGGAGATTTTCTTTGGGTTTCACGTCCGAATCGTAAAAATCAAATTCTCGCGGTCATTCCATCAATCCCGGTGGTTCACTCCCGTTCCCGTACCGAAGATTTTAATAAGAGTAAAGTTTCGTTGACGCGGACCAGGGCTTCGCGTCTTATGGGCTAGATCTCCCAAAAAGAATTGATAGATTCGATACCGACACCGGACGGACAAAAGTCTGGTTAGTTCTGGCCCGTGCCAGGTTGCCCAAGTTACTGCGATTCTTAGTAGTATTCGATGCATCTCGACGGTTCATAGTTGGGGTGATTCGGGTAGGGATTTTTGCAAAATTGCGGAATTTGGATTGGGAAGGTAGGGATACGCCGTGAGAGCCGAAGCAGCGCTTGCAATTTTTATCTACCCAGGTAGCTTGATTTCTTTAGCGTGCGGGAATGGTATTGCTAAATGCTTTCCTTTCGAGTTTTGTTCTTTTGAAACAGGAACTTCGTCAGCATTTTACGGATGTAAAGTGCTTCGAAGTTTTTGTTATATTGGTTGGAGAAATTCTTAATTCAATTTGCATCAAACTGATGCAGGTTGGAATTTTCAACTTAGAGTTAGTATCTGTTATTTCCAACCTAAATTTTCTATTTAAGGAATTGAGCATTTTAGCGCAGCACCATTGCTGGGTAAGCACGTGGCTTTGTTTTGATGCCTCACGTGTTCGTGCTGTCAGGTCATGGCGGGCAACATGTGGGGTGAGGAGCGAGATGGACTTATAGGAGAATGGCGCGTGAAGAGGAAGAGGAAGAGGAAAATGAAGAGGAAAAGAAGAGAGTCGAGGCATTGAACTGTTATGGTGTAGAGTATACTTGCTTGTATACAAGGAGAGAGACGCGCTTATGCCGAGAATATAGGTAGGGAGGAGGAGGCAAGACCGTGTGCGAGCGTCGAGTTATGCTCTCGTCGCGGCAGCATAGCTACACACGGAGAGTGAGACGGCGATGTTTAAAGCGTCAGAAAGAAGGAGAGCGGAACAGGTGCCTATTGCGTGCATGTGTGTCATATAGCGAGCGTAACCACACCCTCGTTCCTTTTGGAACCTTACAATGTTTCCTTTCTTTTTAAATGTTAGTTTTTAAGAAAAATACTTTACAATGTTTTATCGTCGGTTTTATTTTAGGTCTAGGCTCAAGCTTGCGTAATTCATGCAACACATACACACATTTTCTTCCCACAATCCACCCTCACATCCTTGAGAGGGTTGGGGAAGGTATCCTAAAGTTTGAACGCCTAAAAAAAAGATGGGAGCATAAGTCGATCGGAGAGCCATTTTAATTTTCGAGAATTAGAATTATTCTCCTAAGTCATTGCCCTTTTCATTTACAAGCCAGCTCGTTGTCAGCCTTCGAGAGCTTGGAATGCTACGGAGAGACTTGGAGAGCTAAATTGCTTTCAGTTTATGTGACTCGAAATAATATTTCGAGCCACATTATTTTTAATTCAAATTCTCAAAATTCGCTCGTAACAAACCACATCGGAATTTGATGATTTCGTCCCCGAAATTGAGGGGGGCTTGCAAATGAGGAGAACTTCATTTAATTAATGAATTTTTGTTTCCCATATTTTCAGGAGAGAGAGAGAGGGAGAGAGAGAGGTATGGGGATTAACCCCTTTGATCGGGAATTCAACAGTTCCGTAAAATGTAAATAAAAGTAAGATAAAAGTGTGACTATTGCATTTTGATTAAACATTGCTATTTTAATTATAATTTCACATTAAAATTGCTATTTCCTAGTCAAATATTACATTGTTTGGTCAAAGGTTCATGCGGGGTCGTCGGGAATTCATTTTTTTTTTTGTAGAAATGTACCCCTCTTGGTAGAATTTCACTCATTGTAGTCAATGCTAGTTCAAAAATTCTCATAAATGTTCATGAAATTCGCAGAGAATATGACGACTGAGCGTTTCCTCATGCGTATTCTCATTCGCATGAGAGTTTCTCCGAACACCTACACTCCTAGAGCCCTATTCGTGAAGTAAGTCCTACACGGTTTTTTTTCTGTAGGTGTGAGTACGGTTATGCACCCGTGCTCATTAGCGAAGGAATGACCTGGAGTGGGGGTAATCATGGGCATCGGTCGACTTGCTGGAGCGTGGTATCGCGGGACTTAATTAGTCTGCCTCCCATGATCGCGCACGTAATCGTCGGGGGTTGTTCCGGTTCGCGAGTCGAATTTGAACATACGATTGCGGGAGTCAGAGGGCGAGGAGGGATTATTGGTTCCTTCTCATCCTCTGACCTCCGAAATTTCGCGAGTGCAGTGAAGTGGAGCAAAATGGAAGAGTGAAATCAATTGAAGGTGCAAAGGTGCAGTGGCAAACAAGGAATAACAAAAAGAAAAATAAGAGTGAAAGAAAATCTGTTCCACTAAGGTAGGAATTCTGAGAGAGGGATCGTCCATAAATTACGTAAGACGTTTTTCTTTTGTTTGTATCGTTGTGTCCTTCTCAACTTCACAGCAATTTTATTTCCTTCTTTATTCAAACAAAAGAAAAACGTCTTACGTAATTTATGGACGATCCCAGAGGCAAATAGGAGGCTCCTAAAGGCGGGGGATTCATCTTCCCTGAGCAGGGAGCGGCGTCCAAGGGGCCCATCTTTCCTACCCTCGCCAATCCATCTCCAATGGATGGAGATGGTCGATGAGGAGACCACAGCAGGTCTCCATAGTGAAGAAATAGGGTAAGTTCCTACTCAAGTAGAAAATTAATCGTCTTCGGTCAAAAATTTAACTGTTGAGTGGGAGAGTCTGTTTTTTTTGTTGTTGTTTAAAATTAAGTTTTAAACTGAAAATGTAGCTTGAATAAAAATGCATCTGTTTGGTTTAAGACTCAACAATTTTCTTGAAAAATTATTTTTTTTTTTTGTCAAAAATTTTGTTGTTTTGTTGAAAATTTACCTTTTGTTAAATTTAATATTTTTGTGTTGAAAAGAGAACTAAAATATTTTCTGAATGAAATTTCAACTATTGAAATCTTTTATTATTTTTTTTTCTAAACTACCACTTTCCAGCAAAATACCAGTCTGAACCAAAATTGATAAAGGATTCTAAATCTTCTTTTTATTAAAATTCCAATCAATTACACTGAAATTCAGTAGAATTGAAATTTAGTAGGATATTAAATTTATTATTCATTTATAATTTTCTGGAAAAGCAAAAGGCTGATCAGTGTAATATCTGAAAGCATAAAATTTTGAATCTGAATAATTTGAAATTAAAAGATTCAGAATCAAAATAGTGAATACTAAAACTACTTCAAAATGGTACAAAAACTAAACGTTGCTAATACATACATCTTGAAATTTTGAAAACTGATAAGTTTCTAAGTTTAACAATATCAACTTTTTTAATTAAACTGGTTTAAAGATGTATCCTTTTTAATTGAACACGTTCATTTTAAATCAGTAAAAATTAAATGAAATGAAAACAATTTTTCAAAAAATTCAAAAAACATAATAGTTCAAAATGTTTTCATAGTCTATGATATTTTACAACTTTTTCAATTAGTTTAATCAAATTTAATGTAATAAGTGTAATTTATAACAGCGCCAAATTTTAAATCTAAATCGTTTTAAATATAAAGATTTATAATTTAAAATCGAGAGATTTAAAATTATAATATTGTGGACGAGAGGTAACTTGAAAAATAAAATTGATTTCTAAACGTTTCAAAGCAGTATTAATAAGAGAGAAACATTTTATTGTAAATGACCTATTAAAATTGGGAAATAATTCTCTTTTTGACATTTTGCTACCTCACTGGTAGCGGCAACCAAAAAATTACTGCTACAGACAATAATATTTGTGGAAAAATGTTTAATGATTTCGGTTTTCTCTTGAAAAGTTAACTTTAAGTTTTGACTTTTGAACATTTCGAATTATTTCGAAAAAGAACTTTGGAAATGAAAGGACAATTTTTACAATTTTGCAGAATTTTAACAAATTTCAAAAGGTTTCTAAAACCGTCGAACAAAATATGGCAGATTTTAAGGCAACTTTATTGATTTTGAAATTTTTTTCTCAAATTTCAAGAAAAATTTTAGAAGTTGTTAAGAGATTAAAAATATTCTAAACTTGAAAAGGTATTTGAAAAATTATAAAATAATTTTCCAGTTTTTCAATAAAATTTAAAAACTCTTGAATTATAAACTTTTAACATTGAAATCAAAATTGTTCATTTGAACGCTCAATTATTTGAAAGTAAAAAAATGAAAGCTATTAACACTTCTTAATTACCAAAATTTTAATTAAATGTACTTATACTGCAAAAAAAACATTTGTTGAACTTTTATAAATTGTACAGTTTAATGATTCATATTAAGTAAAAAAAAATATATATCCATCTTATCGTTTTCAAAGCTGTAAATTGAAGAATGAATCAATAAATTTATAAATGATCTAAATTATATAATTTGAAGTACTTTTAAGCTAGAACGGCGATACCACGCTGAAAACACCAGTTCCCGTTAGATCACTGAAGTTAAGCAGTGTTGGGCGCGGTTAGTACTTGGATGGGTGACCATTCGGGGAATACTGCGTGTTGTTGACCCGTCGTGGGTGTGGTGGACCCACACTGGTAGTATTTATCCACCTAGAAACACTACCCGAATCGGGTAGTGAGGCAATGAACTTTCGAGTTCGAAATGCTAATCAATTTTTTTTTTTAAGCTAGAAACATTAAAGAGTTGAACGATTAACATTCTTTTGAAGTAAACACTTTTCAAATTTAAGTTTAAACGAGAAAGCACATCAGATTGATTATCATATTAATAATAATTTATTTTCTGAAATCTTTTCAAATTTCAAATTTGAATCTTACGAAATATTTTCTTAAAATTAATTTTTCGAACAAAAAAAAAATAATTTTGCATTTCCCTGGGAATCTCGAAACCCCCCCCCCCCTTTTTTTTAAACGTTTAACAATTTCTAATTTTTCCATTCTAACATTTTTTCAAGAGTATTAATAATTCTTATTCGAAACGCTGTATATTTTGAGGTTAATCTATGATTGAACGCAGTAATAATTACACTTTTTTGTATAGAAAGAATTCATTAAAATACAAATATTTTACTTAATTATTTGAAATTTAATATTTACTTTTTATTCAAACATATACACCTTGGTTTTAACCTCTAATGTTAACTTCTTTTTGTAAGGGTTCAGCTGATAAATCTTGGTATTTCCTTTATGAAAGATATGTTCACATATCATTTCAGTTTCCTGGAAATCATTTATCATTTGATTATGTCCCTTTCCAAAATTTTTGCAAGAGTATAATTAATTATAATTCCGAAACGCTGTATATTTTGAGGTTAAGCTGTCATTGCACGTTGCGTTTCCAAACATCACTTTGTTACAAGCATGTGATTACTCTGGCGGGATAATGTTACCTGCTCCGCTTATAACATGTTATTGCTTTGAGTGGGAAATATGTTGTCACTGGGTGACCATCGGAGAAGTCACTAGTGACTGGTTTTCTGAATTTTGTTACAAGTATGTGACTACTCAGACTAGTAACTGTGTTAGCTGGGAATCTTTTCGATTAAAAATTCAACCATTTGGTTAAAAATTCACCTTTTTATAGAAAATAAATTTTATGTGTTGAGAGTTCATTATCTGTAGTCTGAGATTATTTTGAAATGGTCCTGTTTCTCCGGATTACGCTTTATGTCCTTTACTTATACGATTGAATTTGACCGAATATTCGTTCTTCTAGCTTCCTTTTGAACTACCCGGGGTGGCGTCCTGCCGCGGAAAGGGAATATCGATCTGTCCCTTTCTCTTGGGAGCTCGGTGGGGGAGTGTGGCCCCTACAATATTCGCTTCTGATTTCGGCCTTTTTTCAGCCGTGGCACGTCCATCCCTATAAGTGGCCGTTTGTGGACTTCGGTACCCTGACCCTACGCCAGGGATGCACATGGCCCGGCCTGAGCATCAACTGCTGGTGAGTAGGCAAATAGTTGCTGGGGGCTGAAGGACTAAGGGAGTGGAAAAAGGATGTTTTTATCCCCCTTTTCTTTTTTTTCCAGCCCCTTCGCGGAATTGCCCAGATTGCCGCCGCCGGTGGGTCTTCAGGTCACCGACCTGCATTATACACTTGTGTGGTACCAACGGTACCACTTCACCGCCGGAGGGAGGTTAAAGATTGTGTCGCACTGGACTCTTGTAAGACAATAAGGGTTTGAAATTTACGGGATTTCATTACACGGGTATTAACCTCTAATAAAATTTTTTTTTCTTTTGTATTTCTAGCGACTTGCCCAGGAGTTGACTAGGACCTGAATTCCGGTTGGGAACGAGGGGCGTTTGTTTGGCCCGCCTCGTCAGCACGATTAGTCCAATCAGTTACTAATTCCATTATTTCTACTTTCTATCTCTTATTATTTCTATTTTCTATTCCTATTTTCTAATTCTTATTTTCTATTTCTAATTTTCTATTCGTATTTTTTTATTTCTTATTTTCACTTTTCTAATTTCTATTATTTCTATTTTCTAATTTCTACTTTCTATTTTACTATTTTCTAATTTCTATTATTTCTAATTTCTACTTTCTATTTTCTAATTTCTATTTTCTATTTTCTATTCCTACTTTTCTAATTCTTATTTTCACTTCCTATTTTCTATTCCTATTTTCTATTCCTATTTTCTATTTCCAATTTTCTTAACCATATTCTTTTATTGTTGCAGCGTCAATCCCGGGAGGTGGTGCGCGCGTGGGGTCCCGCTCCCGCGAAGGGGCGGCTCCTGGAGCCGGCTGGCCCGGCGAGTGGGCCATCCTCATCCTAGGATGCGGCTGGAAGAAGACGGGGGGGGGGGGCAGAGAAAACAAATAATAATATTATTATACTCTGTATCCCGGGTCCTTTTTCCCTTCTCCTCCTATCAATAAACGTAGTAATTAATTTCTTTGCGAAATATTTCATGATGTATCTTATTATTTGTTTATTATATATATATATATATATATATATATATATATATATATATATATATATATATATAATAGTTATATTTATTATGTAGTCGCATTATATTGTAAAACAGCAATATATAAAAGAAAAATCAGATCTTTGTCACCACATTTTAATAAAAGTGTTTCAATATCCGGGACCAATACAAAATAACAAAAAAATAAATAAATAAATAACAGAGCCACGAATTAACGAGGAAAATGCTGAAGATACAACTTAACGAATTATAAAACTGAAGGAATCATAAAATAAATGAATTGTGAAATTCCCATGAATATTTCAATTCCTGAAATTTAAATTTGCCGAAGATAATTAATAATTGATTAATTAATTATTAATTAAATTGTTTGTTTTATTTATAATTTCATAATCTATTAATTCAATTTGTATAATTCGTTGATTGTACAATCCGGCAATTCTATAATTCGGTCTCGAAGTCGGTCAATTATGCCGCTTTTCCTACATTAAACAAAATAATATGTAAGTACAAAAGTCGCATTTACTAAATGACTCTATACTATATGGAGGAAAAATTATTTTGAATTGTTTTTCATATTTATTTTGTAACTTTTATACCTTTTTGCTATGGTATTGCATGGTTTTGTAGAACAAAGTTACTACCAGCGCCGCCAATGGCCGTTCTCAACTCTCATGGCACATTTTTTTTTTTTTTTTTTTTTTTTTACATTGGGCAGTGCAGTGGAAACACCCCCTCCTGGTCTTAAGTAACAGAATGCGAATTTGAGGTGAGAAAAGAAGAGGTTGAAATAATTCAGCCCCCTGGAACTCTGAGTTGAAAATGTACCATGTGTTGGCGGTGGCCGTGTGGTGGCGCCAGCTATGCAGTTGGCCTATGATAGTTGCAAATGCATGGCAAAATGATAATATTGAGTTTAATAACATATTTAAAGTAATATAGTGACAGCTGGAGTGAGAAACCGGGAATTTATGAGAGCAGAACTGTGAATATAAATTTGAATGATTTTAAAAATTGGACAGTGCATTAAGGATTAACAAGTCAATAATAGTTAGTTTTACAACACGATTGAAAATTAGTAATAAAAAATTTAAGAATTTCCACATTTTAGCGTTGAAGTTCATTTTAACGTTTGAACTATTCAAATTGGGAAATCTGGATATTTAAAT
The DNA here is from genome assembly GCA_932178445.1 of Andricus quercusramuli. Lineage (NCBI taxonomy): Eukaryota > Metazoa > Arthropoda > Insecta > Hymenoptera > Cynipidae > Andricus > Andricus quercusramuli. The sequence continues at coordinate 105,070 of CAKNXH010002116.1, read as the reverse complement.
AAATGAAAACGCATGGTTAAATCATTATATATGATTTAAATTGTGAAATAACTTCAAAAAAAAATTAGAAATTTTTGACTGTTCATTTAAAATCATTAATTGTAAATCAAATATTCAAAATTAAACAAACAAAAAAAAACGAAACCTTGAACGTTACAATTTTGATTGTTCTATTTCAAAAACTGTAATCTGCAAGTAAAATTGTTGAATTTTGATGTATAATACATATATTGGCGACCAATGATTATTCCTAAAAAAAAATTCAAGCAAGTTGAATTAAGTTTCAATTAAAATTTGAAGTGAATTCAAATAATTTAAACAAAGTCTCTACTTACATCGACAAAATTTGGCTATTCGTACCGAAATTTCGGTGTAAATAGCCCACGGCCTAATCGAAAACAGAAAATAGATTTGTGTAGGTTTTGAACAAACATGCGAATAAAAACATTTTCCTAAGATTCTTAGGGAAATTGGGAATGACCCCTCATTCTGAAAATTTTACTGTTTTGCTCAAGATTTTCATCTTGAACCGACATCATAATCCTCGACCAAGCAGTTTTTTTTATCGATTGAAAAGGTCTCCCTTCGTTCTGAGAGCCTCTCTCTTTCTCCCTCGATAAGAGTTCGAAAGTGAATTTTAGAGCAGTCATCCATGCCTCTGTCGGCGCAGACATACACACACACAAACGCATGACAGCTTACTTGAGCCCTGGCCCTAACATTTGTTGGCCTGATGTGCGGTGAAGTTGGCACGGTAGTCCTTGGCGGCACAGCAGCTACTTTCTCATGAGCAGAGTTGTTCATGTTCATTGATGATTCCTAGCTTGTTGAGGACTGCCCAATGTCGGTATCGGTTCAGTTGTGGTTGAGTGCCGATAAAAGGATGGTAAGGACGACAGCATAACCCAACGGCGAGCAACACCAGGCCGGTATTAGGGTTCCGGACCAGCGTCAGATAGTAGGGCTCGACTCGATGCAGTGTGGTTACTCGGCTGGTCCATTGTTCCAAGTCGTCTGGAGATCTCTTGTGGGGAAAAGGCCTCGTCCTTGGCAGAGGCATCCCCTGGTTGTTGTTCTTCTTCGTCCTTCATGGTGGAAAGAGGAGCAAGGAAATCAAGAGCCAGGCGCTATTTATTTGACCTAAAAAGAGGTTGCATTAGCCTTTCTCTCCAGGAGTGGAAGAAAGTCCAAGACACGATAGACCTTATTATTATATGGTACAGCCAGATGCTGTCAGCTTAATTTTAATCAATTAATTAATTTTAATTTTCAAAGGTATATTCTGTCTCCCAATTCTTCCTAAGAACGAGGGTGGCATGGGCTCGCCACACCGGAAGTTTTACTTCATTTTTATTAAAATCGACCGTCTAATCGATTTGTGGTTGGGGACAACCCTAGTCCGACCATTCAGCGATTGGCCTCGAACCTAGGGCCGAAGCAAACCTCACCGGAATTTTTATTTCATTTTTATTCCCTAGGGTTGCGCCTTTGCTGAAGGGCTTCCTCCGGTTCTAGATCGATGGTCACGATTGGCCCAGGTTGGTTCGCGTTTACAACTGCTGGCGCGATGGGTGCAGGCCGAACAGTTGGTCGAACAACGCATACGGGAACTACCCTCTATTCGGGGAAGACGAGATTTTGGTATATGACCGTTTTGCGAGATTCAGCGGCATGCTGGCGCTTTCCCCTAGTGCTCTTCCCTCTCTTGTGAGGTGGTGGGGGGGATTCTCTTCCTTCTGATGGATCCTTGAGGTACTCCGTGTAGTCCTCAAAATTTCAATGACGACTAATGCGGAGCCAATGATTGAGATGGATTGTTAACTGGGGCTCTCTCGTGCTAAATCACGGATTTGGAAAATTCGGAAAATCCGAGCCGGAATTAAATAACCTTAACCTGGACCCTCTTTTCTTTCATGAGGTCAGTAAACGGAATAGTGGTGCAACGGAGCAAGTGAGCAACGGAGCCTTCCGAGTCGGAATAGAAATTATTTTCAGTTCAGACTGTACGGTACCACTTTCCCATTCTGATTAAATCCGGATCAAGGTCAAAAATGATTTCGGTACGGCTTTTCTGGTATTTCTCATTCGTGAAGGAGGTAATGGTGCGCTTAAATCTTCGACATGAGCAACCGAGCCTTAAGTCTACACATACACTCATGGAGCTGAAAGCTTACCAAGTCAGAATAGAAAATTATTTTCAGTTCGGACTTTACGGTACCATTCCCCCTTAGGAAAGTGAGCCACAGTCCGATAACATATCCTAACTGAATAAAAATTGGCGACATTAAATTACGCATCTGGAGCTTCCATGTTCTAATTAAATCGGAAAATTCGGAAAATCCGAGCCGGTATTACATAACCTTAACCTGGACCCTCCTTTCATTCATGAGGTTGTCAGGAAAGGGAATAGGGATCGTCCATATATTACGTAAGACGTTTTTCTTTTGTTTAAATAGAGACGAGAATAAAATTGCTGTGAAGTTGAGAAGAACACAACGATATAAACAAAAGAAAAATGTCTTACGTAATATATGGACGCTCCCATAGTGATGCGCCTACTCTTCAACTTGAGCAACGGAACCTTAAGTCTGCACATACACTCATGGAGCTGTAGGCTTACCGAGTCGGAATAGAAATTATTTTCAGTTCAGACTGTACGGTACCACTTTCCCATCCTGATCAAATCCGGATCAAGGTCAAAAATGATTTCGGTACGGCTTTTCTGGTATTTCTCATTCGTGAAGGAGGTAATGGTGCGCTTAAATCTTCGACATGAGCAACGGAGCCTTAAGTCTACACATACACTCATGGAGCTGAAAGCTTACCAAGTCAGAATAGAAAATTATTTTCAGTTCGGACTTTACGGTACCACTCCCCCTCAAGAGAGTGAGCCACGGTTGAATAAAATGTTTCTATTATGTGTTATCATAAAAACTTGAACATAAAATTAAAATTGAAAATTAAATAATACAAGCAAGAGAAGGAAGTGAAGAAAAAGGCAGAAGTCCGCTGAATTCTTAGTGGCTTCCTGACTGGGCTTGCTTTGAAAGCTTGATCCGGGCGTCTGCCTGGTTTAATAATTTTTCAAAGAAGGACGAAAATTCGTCGTGACTACTGAACTTCTGGGTTTCGATCTTCTGGAGCTGAAGTATTTCTTTCGAGACCTTAGGGGTTACAAAAACTATTGGCTCGGTTTCTGGTTCTCGAATTTCAATTTTTATCGCAACAGAATCTCTCGTTCGCAATTTTATCCCTGCGCGGTGCTGTGGTTTATTTTTAGCATTACTGCTACCCGGAAGATTAGGCATCTTCCTACCTTAATTACAATTGGTAATAGTCCGCACAAGAATAGTTCTGGAACCAAAATCCGATATACGGCCAAATCAAAAATACCCGGCAAGTTAATACCCATTGGTCCCTGGCAAGTTAATGCCCATGGGTTTTTGGTTTGATTTAGTAGCACTCTAGCCAATTAAGGCGTGAGTACAAGGTTCAAGCCTTATTCTTGTGTGTAAACTTGAGAAACGCCATTCCCATTTGAGCAAATAATCAAAAAAAAACCTTTGAAACGAGTTCCAGCATTTCCGCAAAAAGGAGGAAAAACTGCCAAGTTAAAAATACCTGAGCTAAAAAGAGCGTTCGTAAATTTCGAAAAATATTGTCGGAATACCCGAACATATTTTCGTCAGAGAGTCTTCGGGACCAAAATTCGGTTCATCAGCAACAACGTTCGGATATTCCGAAAATTGATCTTGGAATTTTACACCGCGCATCGTTATTACGGCTGCAACGCGCGTTCTGAAATTCCCGAATCCATTTTCGAAATACCCGACATTCGTTGCTGATAAACCGAATTTAGGCCCCGAAGGCCAAAATCTATAAATGAATTTCATTATTTAAGTAATTCATTATCATTGAATTTTTATGAGACAAGTTGTAGGCTCCGGAAGCTACGATCGTGGTTCCTTGAAGCAAACAATCCCGAAGCAACTGGAACGTGTAAGTCATCCGCTTCTGCTCCTTCTGTCCTAGAAGGTAAGTAAGAGCGAGAAATTTACGCGTGATAACATCGGAAAACACTGTTTCTCAGAGTCAGGTCTCTAGCCGCGGATGACTTTATGTGGCAGACGGGACAGTTGGAGATAAAGGTTTCACCTATGGATACTTTTTTAGAGCTACCAATCTTTGTGGAATGTTAAGAGGAACAGTGTTGACGGACCAGATGGAGTGATCCCAGAAGAATAGCCTTTTGCATCCGGTTCGCGACGAAATGAGTGTGACGATGACAAGCCGGAATCTTGTTGAGTTGGCTCATAAATGAAACTTTCTAACCTCCAATACAGACGAGTTTGAGAATTATAAGATGGACTTTGTAGCCTTAGTACAGCCTACTCAGCTCGAAAACAAGTGCTTGATATTTCGCACGTTTTTCTCCCTCATTTGCCGTGATATTACCATCGGCTGGTGCCCAGACTTCAATCACGTAAATGATCTTCTTCTTCAGATCTTGGAGGAAAATAGCAGGCTTCGTAGCACTGATGCGTTGAGTATGGCAAGGTGGACAATATAGCAACACCATAAAAGTGCCTAAGATGGTAATATTACACTTTTAGAACCGAATTGTGTCTCTCTATGTACCCGTAGCGTGCATATTTAGAGCATCCACTCAGAACATGTCCACGGGTTTTCTGGCTCTTGCTTCCACACTTGGTATTTGATATCGCTTACCAACTATCGCTTGTTCATTATGCGCTCGCGGTAAACTAAGGTGTCTATAACGCCATCTTGACAGGCAAAAAGAAATCCCTCAGTCTCCGATCTCAATCCAGCAGACTTGACAAACATGTTGGACAGACCCATCGAGAGCTCTTCTCTACCTATGATGCCGTAGAATTTACCATGAAGGGGCTTGTCAGCATGTTCTTTTAGCAAAAGTGTATGTTGTGCTTCCTGTATACGACTTTTGAGCACCAGCGGTGTTAGTGATGCTAGGCCATGTGTAGTTTCGCGGCATGGTATGGAATCGCCGCAGCATTGGCGACTTAATTTCGATTTACGAGTCGCATAAGGGAATCTGTGATTTTTAGAACTGAGCAGGCTGTAAGCAGAACCGTTCTTCGATCAAGACACTCTGAGCTAGCAAGCCTCTACCCTCTTTATCTCGAGGGAGATATATTCGAGGTACGGAAGATCTAGGATGAAGACTTCGATGTATTGTCATCATCTTGCGTGTGCTTCGGTCAAGTTGCTTCAACTCATCGACGTTCCGTTTTACTGCACCAAACGTGTAGAGCAGTATGGGAACGGCGAGCATATTGGTCGCCTGGATCTCATTCTTTCTAGATAATACGGAACCCCAAATTTGTCGGAGAATTTGGCGATACCTTTTTCCAAGGGCCGTTCTTAACTTACGCACATTTTAGGTTTCCGCTTGCGGTATTCCAAGATATGTATATGTTTCTCCAATACCAAGATGTTCAATGGTATTTCCGCCTATGAGTTGAACATCCTGATCGTCACACGATGATGTAGTTTCTAGTCTTCCCTGGTGTAGGTGGACGCAGGCACACTTGTCCGAGGCTTATGCCAATCGCTTTAGAATAACTATTTACCGCCTCGACAACGAAGTTAAGGTCCTCTTTCGAGGAAGCAAAGAGTTTATGGTTGCCCATGTATGAAAGGTGGTTGACCTTATATTTCTTCTGTTCTGCGGACCACATAAGTATCCAGAGCTTTTGCCTCGGGGCACAATAGATAGAGGCAAGAGGGAGATGAAGAAAAATATCGGGCTTGAAGATTCTCCTTGAGAGACTCCCCTCTTATATGTGACATAGCTTGTAGTCACTTGTCTTTTTGTCAGTTGTTATGACAAACCTTGTCCGCCACAAGAGCACAAGCTCTTTTATGCATCTCACTATTTTTGAATGCACCTCCATGCATTCAAGGAGCTTAATAAGTAGCTCATGGTTCGTGTTATCGAATGCCTTACGGTAATCAATCCAAGCCATGGACAGATTGAATCGATACCTGATCGAGTCCTGGGTAATACACTGTCTATTAACAGGTTCTCCCTGCAACGTGCCAGCCCTCTCTTGCATTCACGTTATTCAACTATTACAGTCCATACCGGCTCGATAGATGTTAATATCCTCTCTTTGAGGATGCCTGTGAATAGCTTGTAGCTGGTGTTTAAACAAGCTACGGGCCTGTACTTCTTCGGACTGGACAAATCTCCGGTCTTAGAGATCAATACCGTGCGTCCTTCGACTAGTCACTGCGGGACGGGTTGTTCTCCGTTTAGGAAAGTAGTAGATATACGAGAGAGATGTTGGTTCGTAGAAGTAAACTTCTTCCACCAAAAGTTCTTGATTTCATCTGGCCTTAGTGCTAAAAGGTTCTCAGTTCTAGCGATAATTTTCTTCACTTCTTCAGCAGTAATTAGTGGACACACTTCCCCTAAACATTTCGTAACCTTTGCCTTTGGCAAACGTTACGAAAAGGTGATATATCAGAAGCGTCTTCATTTAGCTGATAAGCATCTCCATATACTTGCTCCCAGAAGACTTGAATCTCTTCTCGACTAGGCGGATTTTTAACGGCACGTGACGCTTTATTGAACAGACGAGAAGGATGAGTAGAAAAGGTGGAATTTTCCTGAATCCACTTAACTCGCCGTTCAAGAAGTTGTTTCGCTGTTGAAAGAGATCTTATTTTTTTGCGTCCAGTGCTGCTTGATTGTCAAGAGTTAATAATGAAAAATGAATATTTGATGCATGCCATCTCGCCGTTTCCATTTTGAACTGAAGCTGTGCGATACGCTCGGGAGTGTTACTCAGACGTACTGAAGTATCGCTACTTCTATTGTCGCTAAGCATGGAAACCGCCTTCTCGTAAACTACACAGTTCAGATTCCAGAGATTAGGATCTTCGCATCTTCTTCCATTTTTCGGAAGAAGGATACCTGATCTCTTAAATACTGAGGCGTTTTATGAGCATATTCCGGGTGCATACTTGACCCAGCGGTCACGAAACCTCATAATGTATCCTCTTCGCGCCTATGAGCTTCTTTGCAATCAGGTAAGTAGGGCCCTCCTGAGTTTCTCCGACCATTTAAATCGATATACTCGCGTTTGTCCGTGGCCATTGCCTGGTCATCACCTCGGTTCGTTCCTATTGCCACTCCTAACTGTACCATGGCCTCCATCGGAGAGAGGCCTATTGTGGGTGGCACTGCGCGATATTGGTGTCGTCACCGCATGATTCGTTGCATTGGGGAGTTAGCCCAAAGCAACGAGGCTGACTGCAAGAGCCGGAGCTCTCGGGCGATGGGCTCGCCACATCCATACGCCATTGAATTTATTATTATTGAAATTATTATTTATATTTTATTATTATTTAAATTATTCTTCAATACATTTATCTGAAATTATTATTATTCGTTGTTGCAATAAATTACAATAAAAATTTGCCTCATTTTTTGCAGAGAACAAACTCGAATTGGATGTGCTGGACCATTTATCTTTAGCTACTCTCGCGCCTTTGACATCGATCATTGGTGACAGGTTGCGTTTATTAAGGAAGATAGAAGAGCTGAAGAAAACAGAGGTTCGAAAAAAATTTGATAATTTAAGTTTGCTAATAAGCAGAAACATCCTCCTTCATGCCTTTTTTATAAAAAATATCGTGTACATCATGCGGTCGATGGTTTTTTTTGGTCTCGTGTCTCCGGAAGCTGTTCCTGGCCAAAAGTACCAGTTTTGACTTCTTGACAAATAATATACTATTAATTTGTTATATTAATTTTTGTGTGCCCTTATTCCAGGTTATTGAGGTAGTGGAATTTACGCCCCCAAATACGCTCAGAGGTAAAGAAGAAACTGAGCCTAATTCTAGCACACCAGATACTGAAAATAGTCGCTCTAAAAGTTTCAATAGAAATTTAAAAACCGCATCTGGTGTAAATATTTTTTCAAAATAATTTTGATATGAAATTCAATATAGACTAGTTATAAATTTGGCTTTGAGTTGTTTATTTCTCATGGTGCTCGTTTTATAAGCACCTCATTAAATTTTTATCTCCAATTTCAGAGGACTGTGGAGAGTATTTGCACTATCTTAACCTTGAGAAACAGAAAGGCTTAATCTCAAATTTTGTGCAAGGAAAATTATGGAGTGAGAAGGAAAAAAACTTCTTCTCGAAAACAGTGTTTTCTCTTTGCATATATTATGACAATTTACAGTGAAATTGTTGGTTTGAAATTTGGTTGAAATTGTTGGAGAACCTCTTGGTTCTCATGCAGGTGTTCACAAGATTGGAGGAATTTATTTTTCAAAACCTTGTTTACCTCCAGAGTTCCGGGCTAGTGTAGAAAATATTTTTGTGGCAGCATTATTCAATTCGAAAGATCGGAGAAACTCCAATGAGGATAATGATGCAATTTTTAGTATATTGGTAGAGGAACTGAATTATCTTGCGCGTGAAGGAATCTAAGTGAAAGTTGATGGTGAACCACTTATTTTTCAGCACCATACTTTATATCTCAAGCTAATGATACATTAAAACCCAAGCACCATAACATGACACATTATCCCAAAATCATTTAAAAGTCTGGTCCTTTATCGCATCTGAGTGTGATGAGATTCGAATCAAGACACAGGGAAATAAAAGCAATAGCAACGGCAACAACTTCAAGGCTTAATATTTGCCATTCAGTTGCCCTCAAAGAACAGCTAAGATTATGTCATCGACTGTCATCCAAGATCGGCTTCTCGCGCAAATGTTATTATGGAATTGGAGACAGATTAAAATGCTTGACTCAAAGTGATCAATATTTTAGATTTCGGGAATCTATTCCAAAAATATTTTCGAGCTCCTGTTTAGATGTTCAGTGGGGTGCAATCCATGGTATTCTGTACAGAATTGATTCTTTTGTGATGCTGGATGTAAACTCTGATGGTTTTCCTGAATTTGGTAGAATTTTCAAAATTTTTGATAATGAGGATCATAAAGTTTGCTTTGTATGTGAAATTGTTCTAGTTGATTACTTCAAAGAATGTACGCATGCATATGAAATAACTAGCAGCGAAGATCTCACATGTCAATTGTATGAAAATGTAGCCACACCTTTCATTCTAATCCATCATTACGTATTGGTAACGGTGGTCGTAGCGGACGTGTCGATTTGCTGCTCTCCGGAGTATAGTTTTTTCGAGTGTTTTTCTTGCTCTTTTTTTAAATAAAAATTTGCAAATAGTGACCTTGTGTGTTTCTGGTGCGTCTGAGCAAGTTGGGTTTTTGCAAAACTGCTGGTTTCTTGTTATTTTGGGATTTACTCATAACTGCCATTGATCAATTAGAGCAATGGGTGCGTGTCCAGAGTGCAAGGAAGTGATTTCCAGAGGAGGACCTGAGGTGCTTGTTTGTGTAAAGTGTGGTGTTGTGACCCATCTGGTCTGTGCTAATTTTAATATTTCAAAGAAAAACTTTGATAAACTCAAGAAGGGTCAAGCAGATTTCTTCTGCATCAAATCCAAAGAATAGGGCATCAGCGACACCTCTGCGGTAGTCGATGGTAGCTCGTCTGGGAAACCTGCAAAGAACATTCGCAACGCAGGTGGTACGCCTTCCCCTCACACTCTCGCCCCTCGGCAGCCACGGCTACCCCCGACCAGCCTGATCTTTCTGCTATGATCACAAATGCTGTCTTGGAAGGACAAAAGGATGCGCTTGCGCAGTCTCAGGAGATTCTTTCCAGGATCACTGAATTCGAAAATAAGCAGCAAGCGTTCAATGATAATCTTCTGACCTCCATCCAAACTATAAAAGCTGACATTGCTGATAACTCGAATCGAATTTCTGTGCTCGAAGCTGGCTCAGAAATTGGAAATCGTGTAAAAACTAACAATTCTGAAATTGCTAATCATCATTTATATCAGATATGCCCAACTAGGGGAAACTCCTGCCGGGAACACATATCCCGCCCTTCTGGGCGGGGGCGGAGCGGGCGCGATCTATTATTCTATTCCTAATCCTCTTCTGTTGAAAATTCGTCTCTTTGGTACAAAATTAATCTTCTTGGTTGAAAATTCATTTTTTCGTTGGACAATTTAATTAATTAATTACCCTTTTCAAGTAAAGTGAAATTCTTACTACTTCGTGCTTGTGATTCGTAGCGAGCTTGCCAATCTTAATTGTGAACTTAGCAGTTGATTTATTCTTACTAGGGGTAGTCGGATAACGCACATGGTTTCTAGCATTGGGTTAGGAGTGCCACCTTAAAATACTACAACTGTAACGTTTTAGCCTGAAAATTTTGTTAATACACATTGTACTGAAACATTCTTTTATTTACTTTTGTTTACGTCTTGCTTAATGTAAGCACGTATTTAATTTAAAATCAGTATATCTTTTAGTATTTATTTTGAGTACTTTTGAAATAGTTTTGAGTCAATATGATTCCGAATGCAGCTAGAACCAAACCTCAAGTTGCACGCCGTTCGCGGCCAAGCAGCATGAACCACATCATTGCACAGCGACTGAAGGTGTGAAGTTGACAGTGAAGAAAAAAAAAGTGAAAGACAAAACTGAACGCGCGTTTGTGATTGTCGATTGATTCAGATTGCACGCTCGTAAAAATCTGATGTCTTGTGACACCTTCGGAGAATCGGTTAACTTCGATACACGTTTTGCCTGCTCCCTGGAGGCGAGAACAATTATTTGTGAAAACATTTTCGAAATATCGTGTTTCGACACGTATTGTTTGCGACAGTGATTACGGGAAGTTCTAAAAAGTGTTTAGTGTGAAAAGCAGTGTAATTTCTTCACTGCTTGTTTCATTCTGCATGTGGTACAAGATGAATGGTGCACAGAGTGAAGGAAGCTCTAGGTCTAAGACCCGAACCTATGGAACGGCTCTGCCTTAAAAAAAAGGCACACAGAGCGAAGTAAGTACTTTTCCTCTTCTATTCATAGATTCGGTTTTCAGCGTCCATACATACTGGATGTACTTAATACGAAGTATTACAGGGGATGGAAGTAACGGTAGGTGTAACGAAAATACTTTTGTAAGTATGGAACGAATTGGTAACTAGTTACACTTTTTCAGTAACATTATCTATAAAAACCGTTATTTTTCTAGTTCCTGTCAAAATCTAAGGAGGTAAATCTGTGGAAACACTTTTAGAAAGAATAACTAATAACTTTTGATTCATGGGTTTTAGCTAACCATGTGTTTTCTATCTATGCCACCTGTTTCGTATATTTCTATGTCTATGACTCTAATCTATCTCTATGGCCTGCGAGTCCTCTGCATTTATAACTTTTTCAGCAAGTCAAATATTTAGGTCTTGACAAAAATAAAATATTGTATAACTCAATTAAATTCTAATTAGCTAAACCATTCTCCTGGTATAATTGCAAGAGAATAAAAATAGTTTATGAAAATCGGTTATGTTCCCGGTAATCAACAAAATCTTCAAGTCCATGCAAAATTTCAAGAACTCTCAACTGGGATTGAAGATATTAATCTTATGGGTGGAAAAGGAGGATGTTCCGGAAGATATAAGGGAACGTAACATTTTCAGGTATCTTTGTACATCAAATGGAACCACGTTAAATCCAAAAAATGTAGGTCTGGAGGCTAGGGCATTTTTTGAAATTTTCATCGAATTTTCATCATCTTATGGGTTGAAAAGGAGAGTGCTCCGGAAGAGATAGGGTAACGAAACATTTTCAGGTATCTTTGAACATCAAATGGAACCATGCTAAAACCAAAAAAATGCAGGTCTGGAAGGTAGGGCATTTTTTGGGATTTTTATCAAATTTTCATTATTTTATGGGTTGAAAAGGAGGGTGTTCCGGAAGAAATAGGGTAACGAAACATTTTCAGGTATCTTTGGACATCAAATGGAACCATGCTAAACCAAAAAAATGTAGGTTTGGAAGTTATGGCATTTATTTATTTTTTTATTATCTTGTGGGTGGAAAACGAGAGTATTCCAGAAGAGATGAGGGAATGCAAAATTTTTGCGAATCTAGCGCTTCTAATGATTACAAAAGTTTTCAAAGATTTCTAGGGATTTAGAACGATTTGAAAGAATTCTGAGAGATTTAACAAATTGCAAAGGATTTCAAAGATCTGTGTAGGATTTCCAAAATTTTTAAGGGACTTCAAGAGAACTTTGGAAAACCAATCGAATTAAGTTCCAAGGCTTTCTTACGGATTTCAAAGATTTTATAAGTGATTATAAGGTGATTATAAGGTATTTTAAGGAAAGTTGTTCAAGGGATTTTACTGAATTCCAAAGAGTTAACCCAGAACGAGGTGAATATGTGCCTAGCTACTACGTGAGATGCCTCTCAGAGCCAATTTATGGATCAGGAAGAGTGATAACATGCGACAACTGGTTCTCGTCTGTTGAAATATTCAAACAGGATGTTGGAGTCTCATAACTTACGCATGTTTGGCACTTTAAGAAAAAATAAGAGGCAAATCCCCGAGTCCTTCAAAACGTCTTAATTAGAAAACAGAACAATTTTCAATACTGAACCATTCGAAACCGAATTGTCACAATTTCAGAGTCATAAATTTAAACAATAAATGTTACATTTATAATTGTTTTATTTTTTAATTTTCAATTTGAAAGTAAAGGTGTTGAATTTTGATTTGTAAATAACAATAATTTTTTTAAATATTTGAAAGTTCTAAAAAAAATTGAAAAATAATTTGAAAATTGTTTTCTTAAGTTTAAAAGAAAATTGAGGTTTTTGGTTATTACGAAATTGTATTTTGACTTTGTGTTTTAAAAAAATTACACACATTTAATAGGATGTTTAACAATATTTCAAAACATTTCAAAAACTTCACAATACTGTAAAAAATGTGGAAGATTTTGAGGCCAATTTTTTGCAGGAGTTCACAAAAATTTTGAGAGAATTGGGAATCATTTTAAAAGATATTTATCAGTTCTAAAAAAGTGTCAAAAACTCATTCGAGAATATTTCACAACATTTCAAAAACATTTTAGAATTTTGATAATTTCGAAATTAAGTTTTGAGTTTTTATTTTGAAAAATTACATAATTTTAGGATAATGCTTGAAAATATTTCAGAACATTTAAAAAAATTCAGAAAACCGTAAAAAAAATCTGGAAAATTTTGAAGCAATTTTCTTGCAGATTTTTACCAAAATGTTTGCAAAACTTATAAATCATTTCAAAAGATATTCAAAAGTTCCAAAAAATATGTGAGGGTATTGTAATGAGAATGTGTTCCCTAGGGCCGATAGAGCCTTAAGCAAATAAATTTCCTTCTCAATCAAAAATAAAAACTAATTTAACAATCACTTAAAACGTAGAGGTTTTGTATATTTGATAATATTAGCATGTACATTTCTTCTTTTTATATAAGCCACAACCCAGAAGCACCGAATTGGATTTGAATTTTCGACTGAAATATAGTTGCATTTCTATCCAAAAATATTAACTTTATACCAAAACAGACATTTTTCAACTCAAATGTGTTCAATTTTCAGTTGAAAAAATTAATCTTTCACCAGTCTGATGAATTTTCACCTGCAATAGTTGAATTTCCAACCAAAGCAGACATTTTTTAACAAAATAAATTAATTTTCAACTAAAATAGACAAACTTGTAACCAAGTTGTTAAATCTTGAACCAAAAAGATCGATTTTCTATCCAAAATGGAATAGTTCAATTTTCAGTTGGAAAAATTAATTTTCCACCAGACTGATAAGTTTTCAACCAAAAAGATTAACTTTCTACCAAAAAAGTCATTTTTCAACAGAACAAATCAATTTTTAACTAAGAAAGACAAACTTGTAACCGAGTAGTTCAATCCTGAACTAAAAAAGATCGCTTTTCTATCAAAAATGGAATCTACAAGATTTTAAAGAAATTTTTGTTATTGTATAAGATTTTACAAAATATTAATAAAAATTCGAGTCTTTTTAAAACATGTTGAGGACTTTGGGTTAAAAATTAATTTTTGTTGGATGAAGCTTACACAAATACATTTTTTTATAAACTGAACACTTCTTAAATCAAGAGTTAAATAGCTTTTATTTTAAACAGTTTAAAAATTCTTGAAATGCTTCCACATTAATTTTTGAAAATTTTGTATATCTCTAAATATAGAAGAATAAGAATGGCTGAATTTTGTTGGGACACGTAGTTACTTCGTCTGAATTATTTGAAACCATTTCAAATTTCTAATTAAGTTTGAATTTTTTCAAACTTCTAAACATTGCTTCAACTTACTCGAATCTTTTCTAATAATAATAATAGGTCTTCAATTATTATTTATGCATAAAAATTGAACAATTTGACTTGCAAATGAAATTTTTTGAACAGAACATTTAAAATTGTAACGTTCAAACCGTAGTTTCTTTGTTTTGTTTTGAATATCTGATTTATAATTACTGATTTTGAATGAACCGTCAGATATCTCCCAATATGAAATCATTGTTCTTTATCTTAATCAAAAAATTCTGCATTGAATTGTTTAAAAATGGAATATTTTAGACTGAAACAATATTTGAAATTTAATAAAAACTTTTATTTATGAATATATTGTTTTAAAGTTATTTTGAAAATCAATTATTATTGAGTTTTTAATCCTTAAAGTACAGTTCAATTTTAAAAATCATTCATTTAATTAATATTCACAGTTGATCAACTAAAAAGGTTTTTCATCCAAAACCATCGATTTCAAACGCTTCTAATTTCTAATTGGTTCAGTCTATAAAACTGAATTTTGAAATTCTTTAAATTAAAATATATGCTTAAAAATTATAATCTAAAATGGAAACTTTTTGAAGTGGAAGACTTTCGAATTACGCATTCTAAACTGAATGATATAATATTTGAAAAATATAAAAATTTAACTAATTATTTAAAAACCCGTTAAAATACGGTATAGACAGATTTCTTCTTTTAAATTTGTAAAATTCTTAGTCAAAAAATAAATTCACTGTCATTTCCCGGTTTTTCCGAATCTTATGAAATTCCAGGCCATTTCCTGGTTCCTGGTCCAGCGACCACCTTTAAATTATCATATTATTGTACTATTTAACTATGGCGAGTAGACAAAACAGAATTTAAGATCAATTTATTTAATTACTATGACCTGGGCAAAACCACAACATCATTGGTATCTATGTACTGTTTTGTTTCAAGTTTTCCGTTTTGTTGTCAATAAAACCAAAGATATTATAAATTTCATAATATCTTTGATAAGTGAATTTGACTTCAATGAGTACACTGCAACTGCATGGACTACTTATTGCTTATTGGAATTTTACTCATTTTATAAGTGGGCAATTGCCACTAATCAAATTAGTAGTTTTCTACTGATCGTTAGTGACCGACTTCTGTCTAATTAAATTAGTGAAATTCCATAGTCAATTAGTGAAATTTCACTAATTCAGATTTAGGTAGTATGATGATATTTCCTGAAAACCTGGAAATTGTATTAATATCCTAAACTATTTCAAACATTTTGAAATCCTTTCAAATTATTGAAATCAATTATGAATTCCTTGGAATCTTATGAAGTTCCTTAAAGTATTCCAAATTCAAAGCTCTTGAAAATAACTTACACGTATCAAAAATCCCCCAAAACCTAAAATATCCCTTCAAATTATTGACATTTATTATAAATTATGGGCTGCACGTAGGGACCATGACCAAATATTGAAAATAGGGTACTTCAGGTTCCTTGAATGCATATAGTACAATAAGGGATATAGGAACCGGTCTCTGAGGCCTGCTCTCAGTTGGTCACGTGGAAAATTAAAGAAGAAAAAAATGTTATAAAAAATGAAAATTGAACAATTTTATATAACATAAAATAATAATAATAAGGGAAATTTCATCACAGAATGAAAATAAAATAATTGTATACCTCCTCGCTTGTTTCCACGGGTCATCTTCTATCGTTGAGTCGTGTCGTTGATCAATTGATGCGATAAAGGAAGTGTGGAAGAAATTTTTTTATAGAACGCTGCACTGATTGTTTTCTGCAGATTCACATGACACAACGCGACACCTATCGATCACTTTTTAGAATTTAAATTCACCATGATTTGAATTTAACGATTTTTCTACTGAGTGATAAAATTTTGTATTAATTTTAATTTGCAGACATTCCGATTGTTTGAAAATTGTTTGCAAACAATTTGCAAATTTATCCTATCTCATCAAATTGAAGCGGGTAAATTGATATACAGGAAGTTGGCTTCGACGCCCATGCACTGTACCTCCTATCCCCACGTCTTCCAAACGGCACGTACCATTCTGCCTTCATTGAAGGCCGCAACTTCTACCGGTATTGTTAGGCCTTGAGATTATTTACGGTCGGTGTGAAACCAGTGGTGTATGTTATGTATACCCACTTAGAACACATTTTGTGAATTTGAAGTATTGTTACAAAATTTGCGATATTGCAGTAAACCTCAAGGTTTTACATGCAAGAAAAAGCGGGCGGCCGCAAACCACGTGCAAACCGCTGTCGCTCAATATTATTATTATTATACCATTAAGCCATTTCCCTTTCGGGGTAGGCGTGACTTGCTCGGTTGGAAAGTAGTGGGATAGGTATATAGGTGTAAAGTAGGTCGTTACATGGTATAAGGTAGATAGGTATATAGGTATATGTGTTAGGTATAGATATTTTAGATTGATCTGGAGTTTTCGTGTTATTTATTCAAATGACACGTTCACTCCGCAACACTGCTCCGACCCAGGTTGCTGATCAATCTCTCTAGCGATCACCCCAAGTGAGGAGCCTCACAAAATTGTTATGTATGGTTCCCCGCTTGGGCCCATTAGTATCCAGGGTCTTTGTTTCAGGCATCATTCACTCTATTTTCACTCTGTTTATAAACTATTTGTCGCCACACTTTTCTGTCCTGGCATACTACTCTAGCTTCCTTTACGTCCATGCATTTCTTCATGCAAGCTCTTCTGTTCCTATGACTTCTTATGTCTCTTCGGATTAATGTCTCGACGTTTTAAAATCGAGTAAGTACACGGAGAAAATTTAGACATTATTGTAATAATTCGTGACGTGCAAAAAGTGAAATAATACATGGCAGTTCGGTAAACTTTAATAACGCAGATTAAAGTTTCCAAATGTACAATAAAGATTTTCGAAAGTAAACATTAATTATTAAAAACTATTCTGTCATACACTGAGGAAAAATTAGACAAAATTTCATATCAGTTAAGTAAAGTTTTAAAATGGAAAGTTAAGCAAACTTTAAATTATGCAATGTTAATGATTCCCTTAAAATCGGTTAGGAAATTGATATTGATATATCGGCTCACCAAACTCGAGTTTCCCAGCTCTCGTCTTCACGAGCATGTTTCGTGATCGTAACGTTGGGGTACGTGACGAGCGGCACGTCACGCGCGTGGAAAATTCCATGGATTCAGCGTCCCGTTAGAACCTCAACCTATACAGTGGCTCTCACCTCGAAATTCCTTTTACTTTTAAATTGATTGAATAAATTAAATCAAGTATCGTAATAGTTTTAATATAGATATTTTGCAGGTCGATGCATACACATATAGATGTCTATATTATTAAAAATATTACTACTAGCTGTTCACTCATCACGGTATAGGTTGAAAAATGTCTAATCTTATTCTTAGAAATTAAAACCGAGTAGTGTAAATATTAAACTAATCAGGATTGAACGATTATATTAAACGCCATAATATAGACTCAAATCTCAGGACTATTTTATCACTATAGTATTATATTTTCATGAATTCAACATTTTAATACTCTTTGATTACGATTCATACATTAACATTATCACATTATTTACCTTAGGTGGTTGATATCGTTTGAGGTATAAATCCAACTAGTTTATATGGGCACAGGGAATATGCAGAACCTATTTCGACGTGCACCACTAAAGTTAACAATAAATATTACATTTTAACATTACCTAAACCGAATGTAACGCGAAGAGAGAACACAGGAGACTGGCTGGCAGCGAACGCAAACTGGCAATGTTGCATAGAGACGCGTGTTCCACTCAGAGTCGACACTCGGCCCTCACCCGGCACTAAGAACAGGACTTGCTCGCATCCTGCTCTCCGATGCTTCGAGTAGCTTCATTACTCCTGGACTACCAGCCGCTACGCTCTCTCTCTCTCTCTCTCTGCCTAGGGAGTCTCACGAACAATAAAGAGAGAGAATTCTAACTGGACTTACAACTAATTAATACAAACATGTAAACTGCTCTTTTCAGAGCAAATATTCCATTGTTGATTTTATTTTTGAACGGCATTACGATCAAGTACTTCGGTACTTGATCTAAATCGACCATCGAGACCTCTCACGCATGGGACTAAACGAACGCCAAAAGAGGGCGCGGGCCATTCAGAGGGAACGCGAGGCGGCACTAAAGGCTTGCCGGGAGCGTGGCTATACCACCGCCCCGAGCGAAAGGGACCATCCGCAAGGGTACCTCGATAAACGTCTACCCTTGCCTCCTAGGGCGCCGTGCCCGGTCATCGACGCCCTAACGCCAGTCACAAGTAGACCTCCACCTACCCGACCGAACGGACTCAAACCACACTCGCTGAGGGCCAGAAGGACGGTACACATTCTATTTCCGAAGCCGAAACGCCACCTAATATTCCCTCCCGGAGAGGTTGGCGTGTCCTGGGGACATCGAGGGCCGTCCCGATATAATAAAAGATCGGGAGGTTAGGGAATTCGTGGTGAAAAATTCCTAAGGGAAATGCTGACTTCCTCTACGTCACCAAAAGTAGCGGAATAATAATGCGAAGTTGCAACCCATGGGAACTGTTCCCAAATTCAGGAGGGAAGAGGACGTACCTTCAGCCTCCTCGTAGCCAACGAGTATTCCCCTCGGGTATGCAAGACTTGGACGCTTGGCTTCTAAAGACACAGGGGTACATTTACCTCGAAGAAAGGAGAACACCACCCGGGATCCACGAGAGGCGCCACAGAGCGTAAAGTAATCTCCCGAAATTTAAACATCTTGAACCACCGGCCCCTTTCGGGGCCACCAAAAATCATAACGATGGAATCATTTTTCTTATCTATCGACGGAAGAACATGTCAGAATGACAAATTTCGGTAAATGTTTCTAAGTTAAAAATGTATTATTTATATGAAAGTTGTGTTATTACTTCCTCCACATTTTATGGAAGTTTATCAGCTGTGGAAGAGATTTTCATTTTTGCTACGCTAGTCTTTATTCGACAGTTTGGTAAACCGGCATTCGAGTCCAGTGCTCCCAATCTTGCTCCTCAACCGCACTGCGCATGCGTCGCTCCGAATTTCTGATTGGCTGCATATCGCGCGCTTATTTAAAATGTTTAAAATATCCAAATTAATTGTTTTGAACAAATTCTTTCGCAGTCATAAATATAATAATTATTTGATTTCACTGCTGAAGATACATTATTCCTTCGGACATCGAAGGAAGACAAATTTTATCTCATTATTAATTAATTTCATATTTTTTTCCATAAGAAATAAGTTTTTAGAACTTAGGTATGCTTTTTTAAACTTTTTTACCCTTTCAGTTTTGGATTCTCAGCAAAAAAAAAACTTATCTCTTTCATATTGTTTGTGGGAAAAATATAATAATTTTTATATATTCCGATTTTAATATTTTTAAAGAGTATTATATACTTGATCATCAATTTCTATGACGTATAATGTATATATAATAGTCGTAATATACAGAACAATACTTTTACACAGTAAACAGCTGTTAGGACAATAGTGTATGCTCGATAGTGTTTTGTTTCTAATGTAAATTGGAGTGCGGATTTCTGGATTCTGGACAAAAAATTTAAAAGTGATCTTGGAAGCAAGAAAAAAAAAGAATGTTGTTCACACAAAGAGGCGAGAAAAGCGGTAAGAGACCTTAAGTTGCGAAAGTATGTTTCTTATACTTATTTTCACATTATCATTTATGAGAGTGTATAATGTAATTGTCCACATGTTCGCTCTCTGGATCTTTACGTTTAGTCTGTCTGTACGTTTGTCTGTATGTCTTTCTGTATGTCTGTATGTGTGGTTACCTGAATGTTACCTTTTTTAGTGTCCCGAAATGAAGATCAAATTCGCTAACCCGATATTTCCGACCAAAATTCAAAAATTTGGAGCGATTTCAAATTTGAAAAAAAATATGGGTTTCAGAAATTTTGGTTAAAGTGTCTGGTACATGACAAAAAGACTTCCAAATTATCCTAATGACATTTTTAATTTAGATTAAAATTAAAAATGTTATACATATGCTTTTCAACTTTTTAAATTTTTTCAAAATATTGAAAAAACTAGTTTTCTGATAGATTAAAAAATGTTACCCAAAATTCGTACACGATATTAAACATATTACATAACTACTCCAAAGAAAATTTTCGATTATACCAACATTCAAAAAGTTAGAGCAATTCGATATTTTTTAATACATTTTTTTAAAGAGTTTTACAAATTTGTGTCAAAGTTCCTAGTATATGACAAGAAAACTTGCAAATTATCTTCATGGAATTTTTAATTTCTATGAAAATTAAAGAAGCTATATGCTTTTAAACATTTGGAACTTTACAAAAAAAAAATAGAAAAAAGTATTTATCTGATAAATTAAGAAATTTTTACTAGATATCAAGTATATTTTTTCAAATATCCCACTAAAATTTTTCGATTAGACTGAAATTTAAAGAGTTAGATCATTTTCAAAATCATGCAATTTTTGATTTTAAAAGATCCGTAAGTTTTAATCGTGATTGCTAGCAGATTTCAAGAAACTGTACAAATTATCTATTTTTCAGTTGGACATAAATTTAAAATGTTGTAGATAATTAATAATCAAGTGGATTAGCTATATTGTAGTATTTTCAACACGCAGTGAAGTGATTTTCAATATCTTTTTGAAATTGAATACAAATTGTTATAAAGTTGACTGCGAACCGCACTTTGAACGAACGGAATGAAGATCTATGGCAAATTGAAAGACAATTTCAGTTCCAATTTATGGCTGCAGTTCTGCAGCGTGATTTCCTGCATATGGAAGTTGGAAGATTACCAAGTAAAGTTTTGGACGAAAAAATAGGATTTTTCTTTACGAAGAGGTTTAAAAGCGGTAAGACGTGAAAATTTCAATTTTTTATTATGTCGGAAACTGAAAGGGCTTCAGCGTGTTCAGAAGACCAGTGCAGCTCGCATTCGGGCAGTGCTAGTGATGAACTAACACAGCCAAAAAAAACGACCTAGAAAAATGAAGAAGGGTTCAAGAATATCTAGGGTAGGGCAAAACAGCAAAAGAAAAATTTCTAGAGAATGGATGGACCATGATGAATTTTATGGACGGTTGAAACCGCATGGTAAAAATGGGCAAAGAGCGAAGTGTATAATCTGTGGTGTAAAATGAACGGCTGATACAAGTAAAATTAACAAGCACGCGATTTCAAATACCCATCTAACTAATATTATAAATTTCCGTGACGTTTTAAACCGATTACCACGTTTAAATCATGAGGAAGATGTTACAAGGGCTGAAATAAAATTATCCGCACTCACCAGCGCGAATAACGTTGCTATTGAATTTATAGATGAATTGGTGCCAGTTTTAAAGAGTATTTTCAAAGATTCACCAATTGCACAAGATATTCGTCTCTCTAGTTCTAAGTGCACTCAGATCATAACAAACGTGTTAGTAGTAAGGCACCACTATGGGCCAACTACCCCCACCCTGTCCAACATCCCATACCAGCTAGACCGCGTTTGTATCGGTAAGATTAGACCCCACTTATCTCTACTAGACCAGATATAACTCAAGAGTGAGTCTCGAAATGAATTTTTATCATGTGATGGCACCCTTTGTTATATTTGGAAAAATGTTTTGGAAAAATGTATAGAATTTAGATATTTTTCAGTTTAACTATATTTTATAATTCATTATTCAAATAATTTTTAATTTGTCCTAAACTTTACTTATTTTCTAACGATGGAGAATGTGTTTCAATGAAAACTATACATTATGCATCTTAATGCTGGTCAACCAGGCTGTTCAAATCTTTTTTCCGAGATTATACTCTCTGGTCATGGTTAGGGCTGATTTCACACAGGAGTGGACATCGAAGCATCTGTCGTCGGAAGATAGTAAAATCGGAAGAGATAAAGATAACCCTGAAACAGTCCATTCGAAAACTGAGTGTACTACCTAATAAGAGGAAAGGATGAAGAGAGAAAACATACCGATATAAGCTCAATGGTATTTATTGTATAAGAAAATATCTAAGTATATACACATATTCTTCTCAACTTTTCTTTTCAGGGTTACTTAACCTGTTTAGTTGAATGTTATTCTTTTTAAAATATTATTTTTTACAGTAGATGTGACATGGGTCAACAATACTCCAACGATCTCGTGATATATAATATCAATGTAATAATCGTTGAAATTCGACGATAAATATTTGTAGATTAGATTTTTGAACTCGTCACACATTTCGTGGTTCATTAACTCAAAAATATAATTCTCGGATGTTTCAGCTATTTTCATAGAAATGCAATGCTCAGTTAATAATGTACAATTTAAGACACGCAATCTTCTACTAATCCACACCAATTTTTAAGCATTCCAAAATACTCATTCGCACACAGCAAGATATTTTTCAAACCAACGAAACTAGCTTTTTTAACTGCAGGCACAAAAACTTTTTGTTTCTTGTTTTTACAAGAATGTTCACCTTTTTCACCATTTTCACTATCTTCGCAGTCGTCAGGAGAAGGTATTCTGTCAAAAAGAATCGTTTTCCCCTCGAAGGACGTCGTGAGTTTCACTTTGTAGTCGTTGATATTAAGTGGCTCTCGGTCTGTTGAGAAATATCCCTCATTTTGGACGTACTCACTAATAACTTCAAACTTCTCCTGGAATTGGGTCCATGTTGCTTCCCCAAAAGTGATTCCTTGCAACTTATTGGACAGAATTTTTACAATAGGTTGAAAGCAGCCGTCTCATTGCAATTCAAGTCCAACAATCACGTTTTTACTGCATGATTTATTGAGTGCATAGATTGTAGTCAAAATCAGATGTCTGTTTGACTTGCGCGACGGCTCCACTTCAGTCATATGAAATCTTTTTTTAGGCACAGTGGTAACAGTAGATGAAGAATTTTCAGTAACTTTTTGAACATAAACAATAGTTTGTGACATTGTATGTTCTTTCCTAAAGTCTCAGAGACACTGTATAGCTCTTGGCTGATCATGCAGAGTTTTTATGTAGAAGAGAGGTACAATAGCTTCAAGAGTGGGAGTAAAACATGTATAAACACGCTCTATGCAGATTTAAGTACGTTTTATACAAGTCTAGAAAAGATGTACTACCTATTCAATCATGATTGGTTAAAAAAATAATAGTAAACATGAAAATGAAAATATAGTAGTATGAGAATAATAATAAGAGAGTGGGGAATGGTACCTTTGAATTCAGATAATGAAATTCAGAATAACTATCATTCTATAAGAAACCATTTAATTGAAAATGTAAAATAAAATTTACAGTGAGTATATATATTGTATTTTGAAAAATAGGATAGACATTTTGGGTGATATAACATATGCATGTTCGTATTTGCTTTATGAGGAGGTGTGTCAGGAAGGATTGCATTGATGGTAAGCAGTAGGATAAACAGGATGGTCCAAATGTTAAGATAGAAAATCGGGGGTAGGGAGACAGGTTTCCCCATCCGCGTTTCTTAACGGACATTTTTCCAAAAGTTGTTTTTCCCAAACCTGTTTTTCCCAAAAACTTATGAAATGTTTATTAACATTAGATAATTATTAACATAAACTTTTAATCACATTACATAATTAAGATAAATTGAAATTAAAAATTTTGATAAATTAAAATGAAAATTCTTCTAAAGCTTTTTCGGGTTTCAATCGTGTGCGAAATTATGAATGTTGAAACTATGAACATAATTAAAATGTATTTAAAATTGAACGTAGTAACCAATGTTTTTTAGATATGTCAGCACGTCATTTGTGTACGTATATTTGTAATAGTCTTGAACAATTGTGAGAAGTTTTTCCTCGATTTCTCTCCTTTGCTTGTCAATGCCTTTCCGAATTTGTAGGCCAAGTTGAAATTGTCGCAACATAATTTCAGTATCGGCCTGCTCCTAAAAAATTTCTTGGGAAAAGGCGTATAGACTTGGATGGTCCTTCCCAATCACTAGCGAAAATCTATGGCGCCATCCTTCTATGACATTATTTGTTCGTGACACGTCTTTCAATACAGTGGTGTATTGGTTCCACAACACTGGATGGTATCTCGGTGGTAGAGGAGTAGCAGCTTTTCTTTGCATTTATACTTTCGACAGTTTCCATTTACAACTTAAAAGTTGCAATTCACTTATAATTTCACTTGACAGGAAATTTAGACAGTTAAAGAACAAGACGTCAATCTACATAACCAACATTAAATAGACAAAGCAAATAACATCAAAGAACAAAACAAAACAGTCGAAATTGTTCGAAGTTGGCTGCCATTTCAAATATAGATTCAATGATTCGAAGATTAGTTCCAACTTTTACTTTGGTGATTTTTAGTATTTTGGGAAAAATGTCCTGATTGGGAAAATTGTACTTTGGAAAACGCGGATTGGGAAACCTGTCCTACAACCAAAATCAGCTAGTGAGTGACAACTAGATCATTTCCTCAGAATCTTTCCCCAAAATATCTGCATTTCCTAGACATGAAGTCAATCTAGCCAGTTTTCTCTCTCGTGCAACATCAGACTGTCATCACCGTGTGCTTCTCGCCGAATAATATTGAAACATGAAAGTTTTCAAGTTTCGTGCAATCGTGGAGTGATATAAAAAGTGTGTATTGAAATCAGTTAAAGTTGCGTGTAAAGATTAACTTCTGTTCATCAATTCTAAATAAGATGTATCACAATAAGCAAATAGACGAGATTACTCGTGTACATCGGCAAGAAGATGACCGGGCTACAATGCTAGCTGGAATACTGGGTTATGTAGACCAGTGTGACGCATGGGGTCGTCTTGCCGGGACTGCACATGATGCAATTGTGAAAGGAGACGATGTGCTGTAGGTACGTGAAGTATCACGCATATTTTTGATGTTTTTAATTATAATATGTTTGTAAGCAAAAATGAAAAAATTTCTATATGTTAACTTTTTGTTCTTTCATTGCAGAACGGCTCCAAGCAGCAAAAACTAGTGCTCAGATGGATGCTGATGTCTGTTATTATAACAGTATTCGAATCCGGATAGAAAATGATCTAGCAAAGGCTCAACAAAACTCGAGAAAGAGGCAGAATCGAGATCCTACTTCACAGGATCCCATAATTAAAAAATCAAAAAATACATCTAAGATTATTATGGAGGAAGATGATGCAGATTTTATACTACTGTCCCAAAATGTAGAGGGCCTAAGAAAGAAGAAACAGGAAGATGAGAGCCTGAGAAAAGCTGTTGAGGAGCTGAGAAAAGCTTCTAAGGAGAAAGATATGCAAATGAAAATGGAGGAAAAAGAAAGCGAAACTAAGGGCAGCTTATAGGAAAAATTTTGAGAAATCAAGAGAGAATGCTGCTAAAGAAGCATTGGCTCTAAAAAACCAAAATATCTTTCAACAATCTGCAAAGGAAGAGCGCTCGAGGAGACAGAAGGAGAAACAGGATGAGTGGAGAGTCAAAAGACATGAAGAAGAGGAGAAGAAAAAAAAGGAGGGAGAGGAGAAGGAAGCTGAGAAGAAAAAGAGAAAGGAGGAAAATGGGAAGAAGAAAAAAAGGAGGAAATAAAAAATAAAAAAAGTAGGTAGAGAGGCAAAAGAGAATAGGAAACAAGAAGGTAATATACATTTTATGTAACTTTCTTCTAAACTTTGGTGGAGATAAAAATATGATTTCAAAAATGTTAATTTTCTTTTTCCAGTATCTCAGAACACGATCCAACGAGGTGGCGGTTCAACACTCAGTGGAAACATCATTGCAGGTCCATCGAGGGTTATTGATACGCCGCAACTAGATATAGTTAACGGTGAATCAGGGAGAGTTCAACCTGCCATCGTAGCTGAAGCAGTTGCTGGTCCATCCTGGGCCACGGAGGCTGTCAGGCCTTCTACACCGTATATGCAGGATGCACAGCCAATAGGTAGGAATGAGAGAATTAATAATGAGTCTCCCATTATTATTAAAATAAGTGAAAGTGACCAATTCATTAAAAAATTCGGTACAAATGCGAGGAAATTAACTTTTAAAATTACACCTCCTGGTGAAAATAATCCTGTTAATTGGATAGAAGCAGCTTTTTTGGACACTTATGAGTACATCACTTCTTGGTGTGAAGAGAGTGATCTTGTGGTGTCAGTGTTTTGGTCAGATGGATTTAATAAGGGCATAGCCTGGAAAGCATTTCTACCATTAAAGGATCTTTATTTTGAAGACTTATGGAAGCTTGTAGAGTCCGTTGTACAAAGTGCCATAAGTTTCAACATAGATGATACTTCTGTGGTAGAAATTATCAGGATACTTGTACCAGCCGGTATGGATAGAAAAAAATTAACGAAAGGATTTAAAAAAAGATCGGTCTATGAAATTAAAAATTCATCGAATACATGGCTGCCAAGAGTTATAGTTGTAGCCATCGCAAATGCTACTTTAGTCAGATAGAAATAATGTAAGTTTTAAAAAAGTGTGGGAAAGTATGCGCAAAAGAATGGGTAGAGTTGAAATTAAAGCAGCCGAAGAACTCACGCCAAACGCTGGGATAATAATACCAGAGAGTGGATGTGGTTTACCCCAGCTGATCGCCTATCAAAATTATTTAGCAAGGCCACAAATAGCAATAGTGGTGTATAATTTTAAAAATTTTGAAAAGGAAAAAGAAAAAGCTTTTTACGATGGTACCTCTGTAATCACAAGCGCAGGGGATGTGGTTAAACAAAGCATTTATTTATTATACGAAGGGCACCCTGAAAACCACTAAAGTGCAATTTTAAATTTAATGGGTGTAGAAGCAGCAAAAAAATTTTGCGTACACTGTAGCAAGGCATACCATCGAAAAACGAATCACAGATGTTCGATGCGATGTGACGCATGTTACAGCTCTCCATCCTGTAAGGCTGATAATATAAATAATAATATTAAATGTGGAGACTGCCTCAGATACTTTTATGGACAAGAATGTTTCAGAAAGTACATACTTCCTGATTAATTTTGTGTCGGAAAAAGTATATGTTCAGTGTTAAAAATTTGTGACGGGTGCTCTCACCTTATCAATTCTGAAAAAATAAAAAAAGTGGCTGCGCATATATGTGGTTTTTCAGAATGTAATACATGCAAGAAACTCTTCCCTAGTAATCACTTTTGCTTTATGACACCTCTTGAACCGAAAAAAACTAAAGACAATGTATTGAAGAAGAAAGAAGTAGCTCATATCTTTTACGATTTCGAAACGCAACAGTGTGAGAAAGTCGTAGGAGACGAATTGACAAACATTCACAAACCTAATATGTGCGTTGCACAGCAGGTATGTGATGAATGTATAAATGATCCGAATCCAGATGTAAGGTGCAAATGGTGTGGTGTGCGCCAGTACATCTTTGATATAGACCCTGTAGCTCAGTTTACGGAGTTTTCCATTCGCGATTTAAAACATTTTGACGAGACTGTATTTATTGCACACAGATTTAATGCATTCTTCGTACAACTGTAGAAAACTTTTTCGTCTGTCTGAAGACATTGTGTCAGGAGAGTAATACTCTACATCGGGTAATTTACCTATATAAGGTTGATTTTGTGGTGTAATAAATAGGTGAGGAAAAGTACCTTTTTTTGCTTTGTCTAAACCAACGGCAGCCGGCATAGCATTTAAGGGCATATGCAGATAGTTTAGACTGTCGACAAATCGCGTTTTATTGACAGACATTAATATTACACTGGTACCATTCAAAATAAGTTAAATCGCGAATGGCAAACTCCGTAAACTGAGCTAAGGGTCTATATCAAAGATGTACTGGCGCACACCACACCATTTGCACCTAACATCTGGATTTGCATCATTCATACATTCATCACATACCTGCTGTGCAACGCACAGATTAGGTTTGTGAATGTTTGTCAATTCGTCTCCTACGACTTCCTCACACTGTTGTGTTTCGAAATCGTAAAAGATATAAGCTAATTTTTTCTTCTTCAATACATTGTTTTTAGGTTTTTTTCGGTTCAAGAGGTGTCATAAAGCAAAAGTGATTACTAGGGCAGAGTTTCTTGCATGGGTTACATTCTGAAAAACCATATATGGGTGTTGAACCGCCACCTCGTTGGATCGTGTACTGAGATACTGGAAAAAGAAAATTGAAATTTGTAAAATCATATTTTTATCTCCACTAAAGTTTAGAAAAAAGTTACATAAAATGTATATTACCTTTTTGTTACCTAGTCTCTTTTTGCCTCTCTTCCTCCTTCTTTTTTTTTTATTTCCTCCTTTTTTTCTTCTCCCCATTTTCTTCCTTTCTCTTTTTCTTTTCAGCTTCCTTCTCCTCTCCCTCTTTTTCTTTTCTTCTCCTCTTCTTCACGTCTTTTGACTCTCCGCTCATCCTGTTTCCCCTTCTGTCTCCTCGAGCGCTCTTCCTTTGCAGAGTCTTGAAAGATATTTTGGTTTTTTAGAGCCAATGCTTCTTTGGCACCATTCTCTCTTGATTTCTCAAACTTCTTTCTATAAGCTGCCCTTTGTTTCACTCTCTTTTCCTCCATTTTCATTTGCTTATCTTTCTCCTATTCCTAACAATCCTAACCTGCGTAACACGTTTTTCATACAACTTTACAGGCGTCTTGATATAATTTACGAGATGACCTTCCATAAAAATATTTATTTTTATCCCCAATCTACAATTATTAAATTATTTGTGTGCTATAGGATACGAATATACAGTTTCAAGAAGAAAGAATTACTTACCTTTACCCATTGTTGACAACGATGCAGCTCGTGACAGTTGCGAATCAAAAGTTGTCAAGCCAAAGAAAAAATTACACTGTGCCATCCGGTCATCAACCTAATATAGAGCGATTGGCACGCTTTTTTTGCGCCCGGTCACTGCCATAACTATAACTATAAACTACAAATCTGCTCTCCTCTAATCGGAATAACTATTCCAATTTTTCACGATATTGAACACCAAGTTTGTTAGGTGAAAAATAAAATAAAAAAGAAAAGCTCGCCTACAATTTCGAAAAAGTATAGTGTTTTTTCATTATCAGCTTCGGTAGTTTTATCTTGAATATTGTAAAAAATTCAAAAATTATGAATCTTCTTATAGGAAAATAGAAAAATTGTAGTAATATGAAATATCATCATCTCTTGACAGTTCCATATAGTTCAGGTAATTTTTGCTAATGGTCCAAATATGTAGCATAATTCTCATGCTCTGAGAAAATATCTCACGTTGCCACGAGCCGAGATACCACTCGAGAAACGCCCGAACGTTGGCGGAAGCAAGCGAAATCCTCCGATTAGGAATTGGCACGTGCCAGACACCGCAGTGATCAGTGCCGCACCTTTAGTTGTATTGTACTTACATAAAAATGCATTCATGAACTTAAAATTTATAAAAAAGAGAAAGCACTTTCTAAACTTCAAAATTGTAAATGTGATAAATTTGGAAATTTTTTTTGGCGAACTGATAAATTAGTCATTTATATTTTTAAATTGTAAACGTGGAAAATTTTGTAATAGCGAAAATAACAGATGGGGGACTTGAGAAACTTTGAATTTTTCATTAAATTTGCAGAGAGCCTAACTTGAAAATTTCAGAATTCAAAATTCATGGGTTTAAAATTTATGGTTGAGTGACTAGATACATTTCTAATAAATATAATAAATAAATAAAGTAAAATAAATCAATAAATTGAACAAAATCAATCAAATGAACAAAATCAATAATATCCCCAGAATCAATAAAATGAAAAAATCTATCAAACTCATGAAAGAAATAAAATCAATAAAATCAGTAAAATTTGGATTTTATTGATTTTATTAATGTGGCTTATTTAATTGATTTTGTTGATAATGAATCACTTTTAGTTATTTTAGTGATTTCATTCAATTCTTTGCTTTTCTCGATATATTCGATTCTATTTTTTAATAAAAAAAAATCAAGTAGATCAATCAAATCACTAGATAAAAAAAATTATTATCAATAACATCAATAAAATCCATGAATTGAATAAAATCACTAAAATCAGTGCAATTTTGATTTTATCGATAATAATTTGATTTTAGTATTTTATTCAATTTATTGACTTCACTCAGTCATTTGATTGTATTTTTTAACAAAAAAGTCGAATATTTGCAATAAGAAATTCTATAAATTGAATACAATCAATCAAACCAATCAAATTAATAAAATCATAGAATCAATAAAATGAAATAAATCAATCAAAATAATAAAATCAATAAATTGAATAAAATCACTGAAATCAGTAAAATGTAGATATCATTGATGTGTTTTCTTTCTGATTTTGTTGATAATAATTCGATGTTATCGATTTTGGTAATCTCATTCAATTTATTGATTTTATTCAGTCATTTGATTGCTTTTTCTTAAATAAAAGAATCGAATATTCATACCGATTTTCTTCATTTTATTAAAAAATACAGTCAAATGAATAAAAGAATCAATAAATTGAATGAAATTACTAAAAACAATAAAATCAAATTATTATCAAAGAAATCAAATAAATGAACAGCACCAATGACCAGAGAGTATAATCTCGGAAAAAAGATTTGAACGGCCTGGTTGACCAGCATTCAGATGCATAATGTATAGTTTTCATTGAAACACATTCTCCATCGTTAGAAAATGAGTAAAATTTAGGGAAAATTAAAAACTATTTGAATAATGAATTATAAAATATATTTAAACTGAAAAATATCTAAATTCTATACAGACATTTATTTCAACAACAAAAAAATGCAGCCCTTTTTGATCAATGTTTGTAAAATGGTTTGCAAGTATAATAAAGTACACAATCTTCTGATAAAAATTAATTTCGCGTTAATGAAACAATTATTCTAATAATAATTAAAAAACATATAGACTCTGTGAAAATTTGTATGTGAAAAATTCATACTGTAGTCTTAATATTATTTGACAGAAGTAATACATTTTTTCAAAACATTTTTCCAAACATAACAAAGGGTACAATCACATGATAAAAATTCATTTCGAGACTCACTCTTGAGTTATATCCGGTCTGGTAGAGATCAGTGGGGTCCAATTTTACTGATACAAACGCGGTCTAGCTGGTATGAGATGTTGGACAGGGTGGGTCAGTCGGCCCATAGTGGTGCCAAGCCGGGACTAAACTCGCCGAGACAAATGTAGTCTAGCTGATAACGAGATGTTGGTTAGGGTGGGGGTATTCGCCCCATAGTGGTGCCTTACTACTCGTGTGGGCCAAACGCGAGACTGAAAAAACGGTTTAGAATTTACAAAAAATTAAATTTTCGATTTTAATTGATGAGCCCACTGATAATAGTGCGACCAAACTGATGTGTTTGCTTGTACGATATATTTCTAAGGTGAAAACGCGTCTGTGATGGTCGGATGTAAAAATTCTTTTTACACACGTTTGAAGGCGGACATCCCAGACTTGATCTTGATGAATTGTGTTTGTCATACTTCTGCACTAATCGCGAATAAAAGTTATGACAACATTCCTGACTGCTGCGAATATTTAATAAGAGCTATCGCAAGTTACGCTTCGTCAAGTCCGAAACGTATTGCTGAGCTCACTGAATTTCAAGAATTTTTCAATAACAATTCTCATAAAATTTTGAAATTAGCAGCCACCAGTGCATTCGTCGACTTTTAATGTACTGGGAAGCTTTAACTCTTTATTTTACGGCGGAAGTATTTAATGTAAACGGAAAAGCTAAAGATATTTCTATCAATGCAAAGGATCAACATCAAGTCAGTCAAAGCCAAGATGGAAAGGAAGTTGACGAGAACTTCATAGAGAAGAACAAGCCTAACAACGTCAAAGTGCTTGAACTTCTCCAGGACAGTTCAGTCAAAGCTTATCTTCTATTTTTGGATTATACCCTGAACTTCTTCAACGTGTTCAATGCGCAATTTCAATCAGAAGATTCAATCGTTCATACACTCTCTGCACGCAGCGAGAAGTTGTTCCGACGATTGGCGAAGAACTTTTTGATACCTGCGATCCTCTCACTTCCAATCTCGACAATCGATGTCAATGATGGGAGTAATTATCTTGAAAACGTTAAATTGGGACCCGAATGCGAGATGCATTTGAAAGGCATGCCACTTTTTGCCATCGAGGAAATTTGTAAAACTTGTTTAGGTTTTTATGTAACGGCCGCTAACGGAATTCTACAAAGACTACCTGTCAATGATAGTCTATTATCAAAGTTGAATTTCATGAGTCCAGCAACTGCGTTGGATTCTGATGTGAGGACTGAGATCACAATTTTAAAGCATTTCCTAATTTGCGAAATTTGTTACAGAATGTTATCAGACTTGCACATTCCAGCGCAGGTGCAGAACGTACATTTTAAATTGTGACGGATGTAAAAAATAAAAAAATAAATGGGCTCCGTACCATTACATTGAATGCTCTGTGCAAAGTGAGAGTAAGTTTGCAAGTTCAAGGAATCAATTCTATCCAATTCAGTATAGAGGCTAAACATTTTGAATTAATCAAAGGTACATGTTTGTACAGAAATTACAAAAAAAGACCCAAAAAGGTAATAAACAATTATCCTAGAGCGGGGATGGGTGTAAATGTTGCAACTCTTGAGAATCATGAGAATCTTGAGAATCTTGAAGATATTGATTATTTACATGTTGAATATTTGGATGAAGATTTCGTAGATCTGCAATATGTCAGGAAGATGTTGAATTCTTCGAAGGTAATACGTAAATAAGTTTAAAAAGGTTTTATTTAGTAAGTTTTAACCTCACACCTTTTCAGAAGAATTTTTATGATAGTGTTACAATGCTAATTTTTTTAAATTTTTTATAACGTTCAAAAAATGTCTCGTTTGAAAAATTTAATTTTTTGAGTATACCAAAGGTGGGATGTCTTATTTGTATATAAATTGTTTTAATCAGGATCTGTTTTTTAGGAGGATCCTAATATACAACGGTCGCCAAGGATTTCTAATTTAATATTAACTTTAACTTTATTATCTTTAACTTTATTAACATTAAATTTATTAACTATTTTTAACTCATATTATAAAGAAAACCAAAGATATAAGCTTTAATATTAACTTTAAATTTATTAACTAGTTTTAACTTATTAAATTTACATATATATAATGAAATTATTAATATATGAAATTAATATATATTTATTGATGTTAACTGTGATATTAGATAATACTTTTATTTAGGTTCAGATATTTATCACGTTCTAAAATTTAATTTTACATTTCAAATTTATTACTGAAATTAACTTGTAAATTTTGTCACTTCTGTAGGGACTGAGTACGGGGAGTATGCCCATGAGGTCAAGCTTTTTTATATTTTGATGATGAACAATTTAATTTTAAAATACATTTTTTATCAATTTTAATGGCCTCAGAAAGCTCCCCAATTTTGCACGAATATATCAGCAATGATGATTTTTGTTCTTATTGCGAGCGTATATTTCATCGTTCCTAAAATAAGAGCAGTTATATACTGATCTGATATAATATTCTTAAATTTTACTTGCATTGTTCGCTTTTAGCAGAACAAGTATATGCATTGTCATCGAGATTTTCTCCAAGAGGTAAGTCATTAAGAGGTAAGTACTGATTTCATACATCATTTCTTTAAATTTACAGTTAACAGAATAATATTAATATCAATATTATTGATTAATTATTGTTAATAATTTTAATAATATTGTTAATTATTATTAACTAAATATAAATTTATTATTATTATCAATCAAAAATTATAATATTATTAATAGAGCAAGATTGGGAGCACTGGGATCCACTGGTACACACCAGAGACCAAGATTTGGCACTGGGCGACTTCTTTTTGTTTCCAAACTTGAAAAAGTCACTCGCCGGGTAGAAATTTCAGTCGAATGAGGAGGTTATCGCCGCCACGGAGGCCTACTTTGCAGACCTACAGAAAACGTATTTTTCAGACGGGTTAAAGAAGTTGGAGCATCTCTGGGTGAAGTGTATCGAGCTAAGAGGAGACTACGTTGAAGAATAAATCGCCACTTTTCCAAAATTATTGTTTTTTTTTTGTAGGCTAAGTACTTATCGGACCGCCCTCGTACCTCAAAGGATTGTCATTTTTGACAAAGAATGTAAGAAATAGTGATCTAACCATTTGGATTTATAACGGAATTTTTCCCGACTTCTTCTAGGAAAAATGGTTATAATACAAAATGGAGGAACAATGGAATTTACCCTGAGAATTAAAGTAACAGTCTAAGTGTTTGGACCTTTAGAAGCTTCAAAAGATTAGACGTCAGACTGACCAAGAGTAGAAAAGGAAAAAGAGATTATGTTACATGAAAGAAACAATATTTATTTTCGACATTTCAGGAATGGCGCCTTATGTTTGACCCCCTGAGATGGGATCCGAGATTTCGAAACATCGACTATCTACGACAACTTCAACTCATTCATCTGCATTCTCTATTCGGCATGAACGGTCGACGTCCTTTCTCTAATTTGTGCTCTCGCCGCAATTTTAAAGCAAAAGTAGATCATTTCCCTCGTGCCGCTTTGTAGTGTTCAATATAAGTGATTTTAATAAGTGCTCAATATGGATGAGAGATATGCATTAATATTGCAGTGCGGCACACAAGAGTCGTGGAGAGTGTAACCTGGTGTTTTTCACTCGTAGTCTAACATCTCAAGTAAGTATCAATATGAGTTTGTGTCCAACATGATTTTATGAAAAAACTTACTTTTTCCACGGAATAACCAAAATTTAATTATTAATAATTACTGTTGATAAAATTGTTTACAACAAAAGCTTTGTCTCTTTATTTGTTTAGATATCATATCACGAAAAAATAGAACATATAAATCATGAATAGTAAATTCTGCGTTTAGATCACTGTGGGACGGTAAGAGATACGTAAAAAATCATCAAATTTTTGGCTCATTCAAAATGGGATTTCCTTCATCATCCTGCTATAGAATAAATCAAATTTTTTTTTAATAATGCTGATTTATATTTAAAAAAAGATAGAAAAGGACTCACTTGGATGGGAAGATAGCGATTGAAAAAGATGGACAAGTTTTTTAATTGCTTGACGGAAAAAAAAAGATAGACGTGGATCAGCTGATGATACAATTCTGTGGAAAGACTGTGATTCGAAAGGATGAGGGTGAATTATATCTTAGAAAGCATGGAAAAGGATTCACTCGGATAGGAAGATAGTGATTGAAAAAGGTAGACAAGATGGATTGCCTGATGGATAGAAAGGGATTCGCATGAGTAAATATAGGATTCATTTGGATAGGCAGACTAGGATTTAAAAGGATAGTAAGTAGATTTCTTCGTATATCTCAAACCAACATGAAGTGATAAGATACTATAAATTCTATTAAATTACCGGAAATTTCTGGAAATTGTTGAACAACGGTAATTTATTAAATCACCACATTTTTTTCAATTTTGAATATTTTTAGATATTCAAAAAAAATTTGATCATTTTGGAATTAATGAAAATTTTTGGTAATTATGGAAATTATTGAAAATTTTGTGTGACTGGAAATTTTTTTAATTTTCAGTAATTTTGGAAATTTTTTAGTAATTAAACATTTTTGGTAATTTTTTCATATCTCAAGTTTTCTTAAATTACACGATAGTATGCAAAGATACACCGCACAATGGGCGAAACGAATTTCTTTCGTTCAAAAGGTCTACAGCCTTCAATTTTGCCCCAATCCGCAATTACTTTTTTTTTTAATTGAAGAGCGCTGAATTTTCAAGAGCACCTTAGTCAGAGATTCTTGCATTTTCAGTTATTTATTCATTATATGTTTACTCGAGCTATTAGGAAATAGATATTTTTCACAAAATCATTATTTACTCTTCAATAGCAGTATGCATATAATGAAAATCATCCTAAATCGACGCAAGGGTACTCCCAGTATGCAAATAATTTTTTGATTACTGTCTGTTTTAATTGTTATAAACAAAATACATTAACAAACAGCCACATAGTGTAATTGTTGTTCAAAAAAAATTTGTTTTCGGATGAATATTCTTTAAATTATAGTAAGAGTGACCGTTAGTCACAAGTTCTATGAAACACCAACAATTGTATATGTTGTAAACATTTTAATATTATTGTTAATAATATTACGATTCGTAGGTATTTAACAACACTGACAAAAGTGGATTGTTAGAAGAACTGTCTTAACCAGTAGTACTAACTACTTGTCATTGAAGCGCAGCTTTTTGTCGGTACATTTGGTTAAAATTACTATTTTGTGTTCAGGTTTGTTGAAGTAACTTTTTGAAAAAGTAGGATGAACAATTTCAAATAATAGGATACACTGCACCACTTGGTAACCGTCCATGCTCAGCGAGAAGAAGAGTTACTATTTCGTGTAGTGAGCCTCTCTTCTGTGAAAAGTGACTTTGCCGATTTCGCATTGTAACGCATTCATGTAAATGTATATATGCACTATACGCATTCTATACATATTCATGTATGATTACTGCACTTCATTTACTTTGAATCTCACACAACTGCAAGCACAGAGACTTTCGCATGCGATCGCACGTTCAAACGCTCCGAAAAATCGCTTCCGCTGGGGAATCGAACCCTTTCAAACTACCTAAAACCTGTCCTAATACCTAAATCGAGCGCACAAGCCTGCTGAAGACATTGCCAAAAGTGAGATTCGCTGGTTGGATGCAGTTTCTGCACTTCTCTGTCCAGCTCATCCCACAACAGTTCGATGTGATTTGCATCCGGCGATTGTGGTGGCCATTCCATGAATTTAAGAGTGCATACAGCTTCTTTCGATCTTAAATAGTTCGTACAAAGTTATGAAGTATGTTTAGGGTCGTTATCTTGCTGAAATACAAGCCCCTCCCCTATCAAATCGATGCCAGATGGAATAGCGCTTCGCTGAAGTATCCGGTGATAGTCTTCTTTCCGCATGATTCCGTCGATTTTTACCAAGGTGCCGACTATATTTGTTAAATACAAATCCTAAACAAATGAAATGAGTAAATACAAAACTGCGGCTTTTCGGCCTGCAAAATACTTTGTGTTGCACTAAAAAAATTGCTTCAAATTTTTGTGACTATTTGTGTCACTATTTCTCTGTAAAAATTAACAATAGATCATTTTTATTATCTATTCTTGTAACTTGGAATATCCGGAATTTGTCATGTGTTTAAAAAAGCCATTTATTGACGCATTTTACCAGATCAATAAATCAATTACCTAAGGACACAAGACACGTAGCCAAAAATGTTAAGTTCTTTATTTCTATTGCTTATTTAATGAACAAATAGAATGACATATGTATCATTCTCCATAA
Organism: Andricus quercusramuli; assembly: GCA_932178445.1. Classification (NCBI taxonomy): domain Eukaryota; kingdom Metazoa; phylum Arthropoda; class Insecta; order Hymenoptera; family Cynipidae; genus Andricus; species Andricus quercusramuli. Next base: position 67,477 of record CAKNXH010002116.1, on the reverse strand, counting down.
TATTTGAAATATCCCTGGCGGACCGGCCGAACGCAAACATTACGCTACAGCGTAACGGTAAAGTAAT
>CAKNXH010002116.1:34579-51081 GCA_932178445.1 Andricus quercusramuli | reverse complement strand
AAGTGAGGTCGGTAATGTAGGTATTTCGCTGTGTCACATGCCCTTAAAAGAGTAATTTCAGTTATTACTCTAATTTCAATCTCTATTTGAAAATGAATTAGGAATGCGAATTTAGTTTAATTGGTTCAATGAATAAGTTTAATTTAGGTTGAAAACTTGACCATTATCTTTCGAGCCAGTGTTTATTACTCATTCTACTTTGAAATATCGCCTTCATAATATTATTACCCTCAATTTAAAAATATTATTCCCATTCCCGTACCAGTTTCAAATTATCTTAACTTAATTTTATTCCAATTCCGTTGATTTAATTATTTTACTTTAGACCGATTATTCAACTTAACTATGAATTTAATGATCTAGTTTAACTCCTGGATTACTTATTAATTGCTCATTATTAGGTGACGGCTCATTGAGTGAATTTTGGATTTGATTGTTTGGTTTAATTTTGAATTTGATGATCTGGTTTAATTAATGGCCTAAATATCAAGTCATGATTTCAGTTTATTAATTGTTAACCCACTATGGATCCGATTAATGTGATGATTTCTTTTTATTTTTGGTTGTTTAATCGATTCCCTGATTTAGTTAGGAATCAATTATCATTGATTAATTGACTATGAATTTGATTTTTACTTGAATAATTCATTAAATCTAGATTTGGTTATTTACTTTAACTTAAATTGTGTAATTGATCAATTTGACTTAATTTGATTTATTTAATTAATAGTTTTGATAATACTTCGAATTAAATAGCTATTGGATTGTTTAATTGATTGATTTAATTTAATTTGTTTAATTGAATGTTTTCACAGTATTTCAAATTGAATAGTTGATGAGTTGTTTAATTGGTTGATTTGGTTTAATTTGATCTATTCAATTAATTATTTTGATAACATTTTGAATTTAATAATTGATGGATTACTTGATTAATTTAATTCAATTTGGTTTATTTAATTAATTATTTTAAGGACATTTTGAATTTGATGGTTGATAGATTGCTTAATTCATTAATTTAATTCGATTTCATTTATTTGATTAACTATTTTAATAATGTTTCAAATTAAATAACTAATGAATTGTTTAATTGATTGGTTTAATTTGGTTTGATTAATTGGATTGATTAATTTAGTTCGATTTGATTTATTTGATCAATTATTTTAATAATGTTCTTGAACTAAGTAACGAATGAATTGTTTAATTAATTGGTTTAATTTAATTTGATTTACTTGACTGATTAATTTAGTTCCATTTGTTTTATTTGATTAATTATTTTAATAATGTTTTTAAACTAAGTATCTAATGAATCGCTTAATTAACCAATTTAATCTGATTTTATTTATTTGATTGATTTGTTTTATTTGATTAATTATTTCAATAATATTTTGAGTGGAATAATTGATGGATTATTTAATTGGTTGTTTTAATTTGATTTGATTAATTTAATTAAGTATTTTAATGATGTTTTTTTTTTTCTTAAATTAGATAATTTCTAAATTGTTAGATTGATTGATTAGATTTGATTTGACTTAATTTGAGTATTTGATTGGATTTTGATTTGGTTCTTCTATTCAATTTTGGGGCTTGATTATTTGATTTAACTTTGTAGTAATTTTAAAATTTTATTTTTGATTTGATTATTTAGTTTGATTTTGATGGGACTATTCGGTTCAATTTAAATTTAATTTGATCCCATTTAAATCGCTTTTTTTAAATATTTTTTTTGATTCAATCAGATTTAATTTAGCTTAATTTAGTGATTTTGTTTGGTTTGGTTGATATTTATTGTCTTATGTTGGGAATCAATTTTAATTCGACTTTTATTCCGTTCAATTTAATTTTGGCAATCTAATTCAATTTGTTAGCATTCTGTTTTTTGGATCCAGTTCGATTCGATCTTATTGATTGAATTTATTTTAATTTGGTTTATCTACTTGGTTCAAATTGGTTTCATTCTGGTGGTTCCATTCAATTCAATCTAATTTAATTTGCTAATTTAGTTCGATTGATCTGACTGATTCGATTCCGTTCAGTTGGATATGATAAGTCCGGTTAGCCACTTATTCCAATTAAGCGTGGCTCTATAATTCGATTTCCTATATTTTAATTTATTGGTATATTTGGTTCGACTTGGTTGTATTGCTTCAATGCGATTAATTAAGCGTACTTCCTTTATTCAGCGTGATCGGCTCCCGTTGTTTTGAAACTGCTTGATTTTGTATTTGGTTTTGTGGTTTTGGATCAGGTCGGATTTTTTTTTATCGATTTGATCCCTTAGTTTGGTCCATGGATCTCGTTAAAATTGGCTTGGCTTAATTTGATTTTATCGGTGAAAATCTGGGCCACCAATTTGACCAACTATTTTCAGACAATCCACTATATTTCATTTAAAGGAGTATATATGATTTTTTTACTTTCGTCCCTGCATTTATTTTACCCCCTATTTTGAAAATGTGACTCTACACCCCCTCATTGCAACCGTCTCATTTAATTTGAATGTGTGACTTTAATCATATGTAAAACCTATTTCTTTACTGTTACCGTTAAGAAGTGCGACCCCGAGGCACTCCAGCCCATCTATATGCACAATTGTGTTTATATTTGACGTTTATAGTTTTTTTATAGTGTTTTTTTTTACAGCTCGCTCGATACCATCAATTTTGTTATACCCTTGTCACCCTGTATCCTGCTGTAGTCCTGAACAATCGAAATTGTATGGCGGCACTTGGGATAGCAGTTTCGAGGCTGTGTCAGTCTCTACCCCCCCTTCATTATTAAGTCACCGCGTGTGTAAATTTTAAAGTTGTTGTAATATTTAGTAATACCTGAAACTGATTGAAAAAGGGGATTCTGGTAAAATTCGGAAATGGCGGAGGGAAGAAGACCTGTTTCGTGGGTGTACGACCTCAATAAGATAGAGCTCATCGAGCAACTAGAAGCTCGGGAAATACCCATTGGTGGGAACTTTGCAGCCCTCCGCGAACGACTATTACGAGCGATTCGTACCGAAAATGGTATCCCGGAGCCGGATCCCAACACCACGGAAGAGCAAAGCGGGATGTCCGACGGGGAACAACCTCCCGATCATTCGGGTCCCCATAATCCTCTCCCCGACAAACAGGGTGAAGTAGTGGGAAATAAACCGGGATTTAGCGGGGTAAACGTGAGTACCCAGACCGATTGGGGTTCCGACAACATAGATACGATCGAAATCCCGAGAGAAAGCACTAGGCTCCCAGGATACTATTCTCCGAGGATCGGGAGCAGACAGAACCAGAATACGAAGGAGCAGTACGGTGCCCGCGTACACATTAATAACCCCGTGAGTAGTAATCGTCGGGACAGTGAGTCACGCCGCGGGACCAGTGCACGGGCCAACCATTTAGGTTTCGAACAACACCGCTGTGGCCGTGACGACTATCGTACCCCATACTCCCCTTATGAAGAAGAGTCTAATCCTTTCGTACCACAACCCCACCTTCGAGCTTCGAGTACCGCAAACCCTTCGCGACGATCCCAAGTCGCCTTCGAGGACCCTTTTCGCCCACACTCAGATACCGTCGTTACCACACAAATTATGAAGAACCCTATTATCCCCCTACTCCCACGGCACGCGAGATGAATCAGGAACATGATACTCACGCCCCGTATGCTCGCCGACCGCACCCCGCCGGCCCCTCTCGCCGGTCAGAGGTCGCTTTCGACGATCCATGGTACCTCCACCACGACTCTCGTCGCTCTTATCGTAATGAGTATGATTTCGCCACCTCTAACCCAGCCCGCGCATACGAGACCATGCGGAAGTGGAACCTCAGATACTCAGGTTCTCGTGGCGAGGACTCGGACGCGTTCTTGTTGCATATAGAGGAGGGCCGTGACTTAATCCCCATCTGTGACGCGGATCTATTGAGAGTGGTACCCTTCTTCCTGTCGGGAATAGCCCTCAATTGGTTTAGGGGCTCTAGGCATCTATGGCGGAACTACGATCAATTCGCGAGGGCCTTCAAGATTAGATTCGGGGACGCAGATTTCCAGTTCGAATTACGACAGGAAATACACCAACGGACGCAGGGCGAGAAAGAGTCTGCCTCTGATTATCTAACATGCATGAGGGCCATGTTTGACAAGTTGTCACCCAGGATGTCCGAATCGGAGGAGGTCAGTTACGCACATAGGAACCTTCTGCCTAGGTTGCTTCTAGCCGTCCGTAGAACGGACATCCGAGACTTCGCCCACCTTGAAGATCTCGCGAATACCGCCGAGAAAATTTACCTGTTCGCCCGGAATTATAAGCCTCCCCCATTACCGGAACGGTCTCTATTACCCGACCTTGCCTACAGGACTCTAGGTCTAAGACACCAGATAGGGGTTTTGAGAAAATATCCCTACTCGAGCAAGAGGACGAACAACCCTTCCAAGGGGATCCCCTGGATCTTGCTTACCTATCGATAGAAAAGAAAGAAAATAACAAATCCGACGAAAGGAAAATTAGACCACCCCCGGATAAAGCAGCCCCACCAGATACCGATCCAAGACCAAGTACGTCCACCTACCCCAACCGTACACCCCCTTACGAAACCAGTACCCCCCTAAATAGAGACACAAGGAATTTCAGTTGCTGGAATTGTCGTCAGCCCGGTAATAGGTTCACCGAATGTAAGGAACCCCGGAAGAAGTTTTGCTACAGGTGTGGAAAATTGGATTATATCTCTACTGAATGCCCGAAGTGTTTGGGGAACTGAGAACTGAGGCGCATTGTAGGGTGAATGCGCCTCAACTAAATTTGGATAAGTCCCCAAAAATCCCCCTTCCAGAAAACGAAATTAAAGAACCGACCCCCCCCCCACCCCGGGGGGGGGTATGATCACTCCCGAAATGAGACCTAACGCGTTCTCCTACCTTGACGACATCATTTTAGTCACTGATGCATTTGAGGAGCATCTGCGTTGGTTGGAGAAAGTCCTCAATAGGATTTCGGAGGCAGGCTTGACCATTAACCCGGAGAAGAGCAAGTTTTGTTGTGCCGAAGTTCGATATTTAGGTTTTATAGTTAATAAGCAGAGATTGAGGCCAGACCCAGACAAGGTAGCTCCCATCCTTGCGTACCCAGCTTCCCGCACTGTCAAACAGCTTCGCAGATTTATGGGGTTAGCATCTTGGTACAGGCGATTTATTCCCGAGTTTGCCAAGGTGGCCGAGCCCCTTACCAGACTGTTTAAGCTGGAAGTAAAGTGGCACTGGGGAGACGAACAGCAGGAAGCTTCCGATTGGTTGAAAGAAGCACTAACCTCTGCACCCATCTTGGCTTATCCTTCATTCGGGGACGTAGAAGAGAATCCTTTCCGTCTTCAGACGGACGCTAGCGCCACAGGTCTGGGCATGGTGTTTACTCAGGTCCAAGACGGCCAGGAGAAAGTAATCGCGTTCGCGAGTCGCACCTTGTCTGCTGCCGAGCGCAATTATACGGTTACTGAACGGGAATGCCTCGCAGTCGTTTTCGGGATTAGGAAGTTCCGAGAGTACCTGGAGGGTTTCCATTTTAAGGTGATTACGGACCACAGTAGTTTGAAATGGTTGCGTAACTTGAGAAACCCTACCGGTAGACTCGCAAGATGGTCCCTTGAACTTCTCGAATACGACTTCGAGATAATTCACCGCAAGGGGACCCTACATCGCGTACCGGATGCCTTGTCCAGGATGTCTGAGGAGGATGAGTTACCGATTTCGTCAGCTATAGAGCAGGTCGACATCCGGTTCGAAGGATCAACCGATCCCTGGTACAATAAGCGACTGCAGTTGGTAGCGGAGCGACCTGGGCTGTTTTCCGATTGGAAGATCGAAAACGATAAGTTATACCGACATAGGCCGAATGAGATTACCGACCAGTTGATTCCGGACCTTGAAGCATGGAAGTTGGTGGTCCCAGAAGAGTTTAGGGGTCAAGTTTTGGAGGAAGCACATTCGGAACCCCAATCCGGACATTTGGGTAGGGACAATACATATGCACGAATGGGTCTCAGATATTACTGGCCTGGGCTGTACTCGGACGTCGCACATTTTGTTCAAAAATGTGACCCTTGCCAGAGGTGTAAGGTTGAGCAGGCTCGCCCGGTCGGCATGATGGGTCAGCGCGTCGTCGAGCGGCCCTGGACAGTGGTAGCCGCCGATGTCATGGGCCCCTTTCCCCGAAGTACTTACGGTTATAAGTACATCCTGGTTTTTCAGGACCTCTTCACCAAATGGGTAGAGGTCCTACCATCAAAAAGGCCTTCGAGGATTTTATCGTACCGCATTGGGGAACTCCTGAGGTGATACACACGGACAATGGTACCGAGTTCGCCAATAGGCTCATGGAACAGATGTGCAAGACCATCGGAATCATCCACTCGACGAATCCGGTTTACCACCCACAGGCCAACCCTACCGAACGCGTCAACCGCATATTGAAAACGATGATAGTAGCTTTTCTCCACAAGAACCATAAGGAGTGGGATGCCCACCTACCTGAGTTCCGATTCGCGTATAATACCGCCTCCCACGGTACGCTGAAGGTCTCACCAGCTTTCCTAAACTTCGGACGTAATCCCCTTCCCTACCGGTCTTTGAGAAGTGATCTCGAGAGGGGATCTCAGCGCGCTAGTCCAGATCCCGAGAAATGGCTAGAACGCGTTAAGCGACTGGACCACCTTAGGGACCTGATCTGCCGAAATCTGGAGCGCGCGTACGTATCCCAGGCAAAATACTACGACGAGAGTAAGCGCGCTCGTTCCTTTCGGGTGGGTGATCTTGTATTGAAGCGTCAGCGCGTGTTATTTAAAAAATAAGACAACCTTGCAGCTAAATTATGTGATAAATTTGACGGGCCTTATAAGATTAAGCGCAGGTTGTCTCCCGTCGTATACATTTTGATTACCGAGAAAGGAAAATACGCGGGTAAAGAGCACATTCGGCACCTCAAGCCTTATATACAGGACACACCAAAGGTGGCCAATGAACAGTAAGTAAACAGTAGTATAGGAGTAATCCCTTTGATTTCAGATTACCGAATTAGGAAGCCCCGGCTCCTCCTGGAATATCGGAGGGCCCTCCACTTCTGGCCGCGCTAAGTCAGCCCCAGGTGGAAAAAGTGGGGCCCGCTCGAACCCAGCTCCGTCGGGCAGCAAAATGGACCCAACAACCAGCAGCTCCAGACCAAGCCGTAGCCGAGAAATTCAGTGGCGACCCTGCAGGACGGAGGGCTACAGGACGCCTTCGCCCCCTCGTCCACCTCCCAGCAACAAGGAAATGCTGGACGAGACGAGATGGCTGAGGGTGCTAGGCTATGACAACCTCTCCCGCAAAGGATGGCTGAAGATGGGGGCCCCGAAACCGCTAGCGTATCGGGGGCCAACCCACAAAAATTGTTGGGCATGTGGCCAGACTGAACACTTGAGGGGTCAGTGCCCGAACCCCGGGCAAACAACGCCAGTCTGCTTTGGGTGCGGCGAGCCGGGGGTGAAGAAACCCTCTTGCCCGAACTGCGGACCGCTCTATGCCTCGGACAAGGTCTTATTGGGCGAGTGGCGCCGCAGGCCGGGCCAGGAGATCCTCGACAAGGGGGAGAAGTTGGTGGCGCAGCAGGCGCGAATCCACCAGGCCGGCCATGCTAACGGCCTCGCCGCGGCACGCCGCTAATCGCCGGCTCGCCCCACTTCATACGTACTGTTCTGTCATGCAACTCTGAAATTCAAATCACTTTCCAAAGTGAAGGACGTTTATTTTCCGTTTAATTTGAGTGATATTAGAATTTTTTCTTATTATTATTATCAATGTGATTGGATTTATATACAATTATTTTTATAAATAACTGGCCAACTTGTCCGAAAGAGAAATTGTATTTACAATGCAATTTTACTATTCATATTTAAAAACGAAAAATCCAATGGATATTAGCCACCAGCCAATGTGACCTAGATTTATGAAAAGAATTTCGTAATACAAAAATAATAATCATTAAAAGAGTATTTCGTAATTGGTGAAAGACTTTCTTTACGAAATCTTATCCAGAATTAATAAGAAGCTGCTTAATAGGCCTTTGTATTTATAGTGTAAATTAAATTAAATACTGTATGAAACGGATGTGAGAAACGCGTCAATAAATGGTTTATATGATTTGAATACGGTATGAACGGTTTATATTGAAGTGATACGACGGTCATTTACGAATGGCGTGCTACTCAGGGCAATTTTGTTAATTTCGGGACTTAATGCCTCTTATGTTAGGAATTGATGCGTCTACGTGCGATAGCTTGGCTGGTCCACCTACGACCTAATTGTTCGTTAATTTATTATTAAATTGTGATACTTAGCTTAACTTTCGCGAATTGTCGCACTTCGCGGTCTCGCATTGAATACCGCTCGCTCTTCCTAGACTCTTTTCAGGTTAGGATATCGGATGGATATTTTGTACAGAGCTTTCGATATTGAGATTTTTCGTTGACAATTTGGAACTTCGTACATTGCTCCAAACGGCCTGGGCCCGCTAAAGCCCCTAATTATATTACACATTTTATTTCGTTCTTCTTTTTCGTCAATAAAGAATTCTTGTTATAATTATACTAAGTGTACCTCAACACCTTATTTAACCTACCCTTAATTTAAGTCTAAACGGATACGAGACCTGTCGGGCGAGGAAGACCCGCGTTTCAGAAAAATTAAGGTAATTGGTTCACAACCTTTTTTTTGTCTACCAGGTCCAGAATTATCCCGGGTTATCGGTGTCCCAGCATCAACCTAGCTTTCCCAAACCACCCTTACGCTTTGCAATCCCCTTGTCCCGCCTTCTACTCCGTTCTATTTTATTTTTGGTTATGGCTCATGATTTTATAACTTATGATTTTGCTAACCGTTATTATTTTCCTAATGACTTACGATTTCGCTAATCCTTATTTCGCTAAAACAATTTTATTATTATTATTTTTCATTTCCGGTTGTGGCTTATAATTTAGTCTTGCTTTAATGTTTGTTCTGCTAATCGAGAATTGAGGGGCGCTCTTGGAGGAGTCACGCGAGGCTCTTGGTCCTGTGGGAGATCGTAAGGATCATCTTCGCTTGCCGGGTTATAAAGGGAGAACCTCGAGCTGCCGTTTAAGCAGGGGGGTGTTGTGACAGAGTAAATTTTGACTTACCTGTCACTTAAATTTTGAATTCCCGCGCCAAGGGGTTTGAAAATAGTTTTTTTTTTTCTCAATCCACCGACCAAGAGCGAAAGTCACCTCGGCCAAGAGCGTTAATCAGAAACTGTGATTCATGACTATTTACCTTCCGATATTTGTATGCTTTCATATTAAATAACATCCAACTGTCAGAATTGAGTTCAACAACAACAACACCCTGGTAGTCAGAGAGCGGTCGTCGAATAAGAAGTCACCAATACCTACTAACGCACCCTGGATAAACACCTATCACTAATCGTATTCCAAGCGTCCCAGGTTCCCATGGTAACCGGCTGCGATCCAAGATGGCGGGCCATGAACGCTCCATATAACTAGCACCGTATCTGCTCGTCATCCCCACCAGTCCTTGAGCGCCATGTCAGCAAGGCGTGACGTCACTAGAACATCAAGTTCAAGAAAGCCAAGGGTGGCTAGGTGCAGCAGAGGGTTCCTTGGAGTTAGTCAACGCACCCTGAGTCAGAGACCCACCACCAATCATGGTTTTATTACTCTACGCCGCCATCTTCCTGATCACAATACAAGATGGCGGGCCCCGAATATTCAGTAGTGATTCGGTTATTCCTCGACATCCGATGTGCAATCCACCATACACGATACAAGCTAACGACTGCATGACAACCAGGGCTGAGCCGTTATGTCAGAGGATTACCGAGGTTCTGGTACGCTGGAATGGTTACATAGGTGACGCCATCTGGAGGGAGATTACGACTACTGACCGGAAATTTGACAAGAGCGGTTTCAACGGTCATTGGCCGGGCCACCAATTGGGCTCCAACTCCGAAATTCGACCGTGCAGGGAAAGACTACCGAGTAATAATTGTTGGAAACTGTAAATCCGGTAACTTACAAATATTGTTAACCTAGAATTTAGTTAGGGTTATGTCTCCATGGAATCTTTCATCTAGCATAAAAGTATTCAAGTACCTATGAAAGGTCTCATCAGACAAAAAGTTCGAAATGCGCGAAAGCTCTCATTTAAGTTTATGCGCATGCGCGCATATTGTCAGAGAGTATTGTCACACCTTTAGTCAACAATGAAACTTTAGTTCATAGTTCTACCGATAGTTGCGCTGACTCGAGGTTTGTGAATACGCCTTCATGCGAGCACCCCTGAGAGTTCACGGTCTTGGTGCGTCGCATGGAGACGTTCACTTACGTTCTTGGTCTGGAATGGGACACGCGAGCCACGTGGGCAGTACAATTTTCGTGGATTTATTCTGTACCTTTGGATTTTTTACACTTGGATTTTACATTTGGATACATTTGGATTTTGTACGAGCAGTTTTCATACTTTGGATATTAAATATTGAATTCAACGTAAGATGTAAAAGGTAAATCCTTTTATTGCTTGACAGGCGACGCAATGGCAGACGTTGATTCTGGTGTTCTTCCGGTCTGGCCCATTGCCTCCCTTGCCCCCTTCTTGAGAGTGTACTCGCGTGAATTTGCTCTTGATTTTGTCGGTTCATTTTGTCGAGTCAGTGCGTAGGGTCTTCGTGTAGATTTTAGGATTCGCGCATAGATTCCCCGTTTTCCGATTCCCCGTTTCCAAAATGGCCACACGTCGAGTTTCATGTCTTCGACCACGTGTTCACTTTTTAGTCTCCTTCTAAATATTGTCGCGGATTGACTGTTCTGTTTGATCCTTCTAGTTCAATAATAAAATACCGAATTGTTTTTTTTTCACGTATTAATTCAAATGGCCGTTGTGTTTATTAAAGAACCACCCCTGTGATTCCTTGCTCTTCTAGCTTTTCTTCTTTTAGGCTTTCAGGTTTTATATAAGATTTTAACATTTTATAATTTCATTGAGAAATTTTGCCGGGTCATCAGTTGCAATTTTTTTTTATCTCGCTCAAGGATCCTGGCTGGCGCCCAGATATATTTTTCCTTTGGTATTTCAGGTCTTGCAAAAATAAACCATATACGTATACCCACGCATATACGTATACGGATACGTATATGCGTGTGTATACGTATACGGATACGTATATGCGTGTGTATACGTATACGGATACGTATATGCGTGTGTATACGTATACGGATACGTATATGCGTGTGTATACGCCACTTAGTATCTGCCATTTGCTGGGTGTAACAAACCATCTCTCGCACGCTCCGACCCGACCCATTAATTTCAGACTATGTAGAGGACCTAGATAAATGGAAATTAGTGCCCGACGATAGTGCAAGGGGAACCGTCCTAGAGGAGGCGCACAACGAACCCCAGTCCGGCCACCTCGGTATCCAAAAAACTGACAAGCGCATCTCGGCAAAGTATTACGGGCCCGGTTTATACAGAGACGTCAATAAATATGTTAACAGCTGCACGGTCTGTCAGATGTGCAAGGTCGAGCAACTGGTACCAGCAGGTTTAATGGGACACCCAACTGTAGAAGAACCCTGGCTGGTCGTAGCCGCGGATATCATGGGCCCCCTCCCTCAAAGCAAAGCAGGATTCCAATATATCCTCGTAATACAGGATCTGTTCACAAAATGGGTCGAGATCATACCCCTGAGATTAGCCACAGGAAAGAAAATAGAGGCCGCGTTCCGCGAATTTATAATCAACCGCTGGGGAACACCCCAGGTACTTCTCACAGACAACGGTACCGAATTTGTCAACAGCACCCTCCGCGGACTAGGCGAAGAATTCAACATAGTCCATACCACCACACCCCCGTACCACCCCTAAGCAAATCCCGTAGAAAGGGTGAATAGGGCCTTGAAAACTATGATCGTCTCCTTTATTGATAGGGATCACAACTCCTGGGACTAGTACCTACCCGAATTCCGTTTCGCCTACAATTCCGCCTTTCACACGTCCCTCAAATCCACCCCCACTTTCCTAAACCTTGGTAGAGAACCCCAACCCATCAATTCAATCAAATAACGGCATAGGCCGTTAAAGATACACAGAGGGGACCTGGTCCTATCTCTTTGCCGGGTCCTTTCTTCAAAAATTTAAAATATCGCCGCTAAACTGTGCCCCCGATACACCGGCCCCTACAGAGTCTCGAAGGTCTTATCCCCAACTGTCTATGAACTATGCGACCTAAGTCACAAATTCATCAGCAAGTCCCACATATCCGATCTAAAGCCTTTTGTTTGTGCCCCCTAATAACGAACCGGATGTTGATCCCTAGGTACCGTACCAAGAATTAAAGAACAATGAACCCCGAGCAAAATCCCGAAGTACCTCCAGAGGTGGCATACCACCATCCTCATGCGGGTGTCATCAGACGCTTCCTATCAAAGCACCCTGGGTTCTTCAAATCCCTGCTAGAGGCCCAACAGATCCACAGGGAAGCCGGCATGGTCCGGCAGACGGCGGTCCTGCAGGACTTCCCCACAGATGAAGAATTCCTTGAACATTACCGGAAGAGATATGACTTAGTTCCACGCAACACCCTGAACCCCCGGGACGCTTCCACACAAACCCATACGAGAGGCGTCGACAAGGCCGTCCAGACTGAACCAACTCCTCTTCCCAAGCGCGCCCGAGTAACAACACCCTGCACCTCCCCTACCCCCGGTCACCACATGCCCAGCTCCTTCACTTCCGTACCCACTCCTCCGGCTCCCAAATTCCGGTATAATGCCCACACCCCCCCTACTTCCGATCCTCCCACCCCTCAAAGAACCGCCCCTTCCCACAACTCCTCCCGTACCACGTCAACCCCCCTACCCTCTACTCACCCTGACTCCGCTACTAAACTCACCCCTTCAACCTGCAAACCCTGGTACGAACCCAGCACCCATACCAAATCCCCCACCTCCCGCAGAACCAACCCTTCCCATAGCTTCTAGAACCCCTTCCGTATCCCAAAGAACCCACCACCCCATACCCCACCCAATCCCCAACGCACCTCCGAACCCATGGATTTCTCCGACAGAGCCCCAAGCTTCAGCCTATTATATATATATATATATTAAAAATAAAAGCCCCGACTCCCTCGAACGTCAATCCCCACACCATAGACTTCTTGGAGACCACTTCTCGCTCTGGGTGCTGGAACTACAGGAAATCGGGGCATAGATATTCCCACTGCCCTAACAAAAGGGGATCGCTAAGTACGTTCTGCCGTCGCTGCGGAGAACCGGGATACAACGTGCAGACTTGTCCTTACCGGTCCAGCCACGTCCACGACTGACCTCCAAATTCCCTTCTTCCCCTTCCCGATTTTCGCCTCTTCCCCCTTCTCCTATCAACCGCATCGCTCCCCTTCTCGTACCCTATTGCTTTTAATAACTTTCAAATACTCCTTTCTATATTATTACCGCCAACCAACCTCAGTAATGTTTACTATTGTTTGTCATTCATTTTTCTTTTGTACTTGTCATCAACCCGCAGCACTCTTTTGTAAATATACATTATTTTTTCTTTGAAATCCCTGCCTCTTTCATTTCTCCCACACCCTATTATTGATCGTCGTGTGTCTTGATTTTGCATTGCTTCAGCTAACTTCACTATTTTTTTTTGCAATTGAATTTATTATTTTCTTTTACTCATGATCAGCCAACGAGCTCCGAATCCTATCAAAGTAGCCTGAATGATGTCTTGCGTAGCTAGCCATTTGAAGATTTAGTTCGTGCCTGTTTCCTTTCAATAAAATTGGTTTTCTATGGGAATTTTAAATTTCGTGATTGTTTTATATTGACTTTGTGGTCGAATTTTTGGATTTTGTTTTTTTGTGGTTATTTCCCACCCTGGTTTGAGACCTGTTCGCCCCCCCCCCCCCCCCAAGGGGAGGGAGTTGTGACGTTGCAATTTTATCGCGCGTCACAAAAGTGAATTTATTCTATTAAATAATTATAATTTAGTTGGCTTCCATTCAAATTTTAATATCCCTACTCTTGACTGTGTGGCTTGACACAAACGGCAGGGTCGGCAATCCTTGGCGTTTAATTTATCTGTAATTTAGATTTTAGAAATAATTTTCTTCGTATTATTTGTTTTGTTATATATAAAAATTCTTATGAGCGTCCCCCCCCCCTGGGTCATCAATATTCCGCCAACGAACGAGTTGAACCTCCGCTACCCCTTCGTTGCGTCATCGACTAGGGTTTGTCGCCACCTCCAACCCTGGGAGGCTTCTACAGTCCAGTGACCTTCACCCAAATCTTCCTTACGGCGACGATGAAATTTTGAGTTTATTTTCTCCACATCCCACTTCTAAGATACATGGCTGGTCCCAGTTGCAGAAAAAGGAGGGTGGCATTATTTTTTGGTCCAAGAAACAAGGCTTGTTCCTGTTGAGGACACTTCTTTTGGAAACGGTGGTTACCATCCAAGACCCAGGCGTTTCTTCCAGTGAGGAGGTACGACCACCGTTATATTAATTGGTAGCCCCCCCCCCACATAAAAGGGGGCGGGATGATTTTGGTTGTTCACCCCGAGAGACAAGGGGTGGAACAATTCTCGTGTTTTAAACCTTTTTTTTTTTGTTATGAGGTAAAATAACATCACATTGTGGGAGAACGACGGACGTCCACCCTCAAATACAACGGAAAAGCATTCGGCCGCCCCTGCCCTGACTCTGCGATGAACAGCTTCTTCTACGAAACAAGGAGGACGCTGGAAAGCTCGGAGATCGACACGGGACAGAAAAGGAAGGAAGATTCGGCGAAGAGATGAACAGGCGGCAAGGCAGATCAACGAAGAGCGAGGACGACACGCGGACTCTCTCATTCTCGATAGCTTCTTCAATTTCTCACATTTCCCCCGCCTGACCACCCCTCACTTCCTTCTTCCGTAGTCCAGTTTAGGTATTAAGGCTCATGCAGTGGGTATTCCAACCTACAAAACTCACCTCAAAAAATTGGTTTCGAATGCTGGCGCACCGAAAGGATGTCAGGGGGCAATTTTTTCCCCCACAGGAAGCACATATCCATATTTGAGGGGGAAAGTCCCTCCGGACCGTCAACACTCGCGATAAATATTAAAAAATTAAAAAATAAAAACGTTTTTCAAAGATCGAAAAAAAGTAAACTGAAACACTACAATCAGCGCCGCCTGGTGTCCCGATCGATCACTAAATCGATTTAAAAGGACTTCTGGCGCCATATTCAAAATAGAAAAAGCATTGAAACATATGTAGGAGTAATGATTCTTAATAAGTTATAATATATTATTTGAAAAACATAAAAACTAAATATTATCTTGCAAAAATATAAGAGAAAAAGAAGAAATAATTTACATATAGTTAAAAAAGATTTGGTAAAGATTTTCCAAATTTATAATTAGCAAAAATAAGCATTTTCCACAAAATGCAATGTTATTGTGTTTAGGATTTTTTCAGAGGAATCTTAGGCTATATAATGTACACCTAGCACCCCATGAAACCCACCCACGCAATAGAACTCAACTCTAGAAACCTGGAAAGACCCGGTGAATAGTTTCCGATCTTAGCCCATGGGAATATAATCATTTTCCTAAAAAATCAAAGTTATAGCGACCTTGATTTTTTAAAAGGTCCTTCGGTTCTGGATTATTATTATAACGTCCCCAAAAGTCCATCCACCTACAAGAAATAAATTAAATATGGCTGTCAAGATTCGGTAAAGATTTTCCAAACTTGTCATTAGCAAAAAAAAGTCTCCATCAAACCCTTTTTTTGTCACATTTCTATTGAGAATCAGTTTTCAAGACAAGTTTTTTATTATTTATTCCAAAGAGATTCTGAATCTTATGGCTTTATTTCAAACCTAAATTCGAGTTGGAATCTACAGGCTCAAGTCGATCAGACTCAATGGTATGCGGTGGTCATTATGAAAACGATTTCAAAACTTGTCGTTTTTCACATTACTATTGAGAGTCAATTTTCAAGACAAATTTTTCATTATTTATTCCAAAGACATTCTGACTCTTATGGCTTCATTCCAAACCTGAATTCGAGTTGGAATTCATAGGGTCAGGTCGATCAGACTGCATTGTGGCCGCTGGTCATTATGAACACGATTTCAAATTCGGTCTTTTTTCACATTACTATTGAGAGTCATTTTTCAAGACAAGTTTTTTATTATTTATTATAAAAAGATATTCTGACTCTTATGGCTTTATTTCAAACCTAAATTCGAGTTGGAATTTACAGGCTCAAGTCGATCAGACTCCATTGTGGTCGCTGGTCATTATGAAAACGATTTCAAATTCGTCTTTTTTCACATTACTACTGAGAGTCAATTTTCAAGACAAGTTTTTTATTATTTATTCCAAAGAGATTCTGACTCTTATGGCTTCATTTGAAATCGTTTTCATAATGACCAGCGACCACAATGGAGTCTGAT